>OY288271.1:2637180-2818135 GCA_958450335.1 Hibiscus tridactylites
GAGATCTAATCCTATATATTTTGCGTTCTGCCTCTCTCTCTTGCGTTCCGATTGAGTGCCCTAATTTCATGAGCTTTCGATTGATTCTGCCTGAATCTTGCAATTGGTTGTCATATGCTGTGGTTGATGTTCTAGTTCGATTGAATATCATCTTTCATCTTAGTTTCATCTGAGGATTGAATCTTGTTTACATCTGTCAGTGTTCTATGAAGTTTGTTGCTGTTTGCTTAAGGATCATCGTTTCTTCTATCTGCATCTCTGAGGTAGTCTGTGCTTCGTTTTGTGGTTGATGTATTCGGTGACCTCTGATCTGCTTGTCATATATTTGAGATTGCTGTGATTGTGAAATTGTCTGTTTGTCAACCATGGTTGATTCTGCTAGGACATCTGATAATATTGGAATTGAGAATGAACGTGCTAATGATAATACAACACATCAAACTACTGAAAATGTTACTCAGGTTGGGAGTCAGAATGTAACCTCTTCATTAGCCACTAATAGAGTTTTTTCATCTAAGAAGATTAATGTCATCCTTGATGACAACAACTATCTGTTATGGCAGCAGCAAGTGCTATTAACTATTAAATCAAATAGACTCCAAAAATTCATAGATGGAAAGTTAACTTGGCCTTCACAGTATATTACAAAGGAAAGTGTTGTTAGTCTTAATCCAGAATATGAGTTCTATGAGGAACAAGATGGAGCATTAGCTTCTTGGCTTTTGTCCACAGTAAGTGAAGAGGTGTTACCTCATCTGATTGGACATAATACGTTTGTAGAAATTTGGAACACTCTACATAGGCTTTACAGTGGAAAAACAACATCTAGGTTAATGTCCTTAAGAAGACTGTTACATTCACAAAGGAAGGGTGATTTACCTATGAGAGAGTTCTTAATGAAAGTCAAAACTGTATGTGATAGTTTAGCAAGCTGTGGAGAGATGATTTCTGATCATGAGCATGTTACAGCTATCTTAAATGGTCTGCCACCTGAGTATGAGTCAGTCATTACGGTTATTACAGCAAGTCCTTCACCATTTGATGTGAAAACTGTTAGAACAATATTGCTTGATGCTGATGCTAGACACTCACATTTGCTTGGTTCTGTTAATGCTTCTGCTCATATTGTTGTTAAGAATTACTCTCCTGGTTCTGTTGGTAATTCTGTTGAGATGACACCTAAGTTTGGTAGTTCTGAAAACTCAGATGCTATTCCTCAGTATCAATCATATCAGGAATCTAGTGACTCTACTGGTAGTGGTTTTTATGCTGCTACAACACAGAACTCAGATAACTTTGTTAACAGTCCTAGTCCCAATTCTTTTCCTTCTTCTTATCCTTCTCAGTCTGGTTATGGTAGAGGCCGAGGTAGAGGTAGGAACAATTTTTCAAGGCCTCAATGCCAGTTGTGTGGCAAGCTAGGCCATTTGGTTGAGAGATGTTGGTCAAGGTTTGATATGCATTTCAAAAATGAATCCTCTCAGCCAACTCAAGGTTATGGAAGAGCTGCTCAAGTTAACTTTACCTCTTATTCTGGTCGAGGAAACAGTTTTCAACCATATTCTCATTCTCCTATGTTTTACACAGCACCACCACCTTATTTCAATTCTCCTGTTTTACATGCTGCACCACCCAGATCACCTATGGTTCATGTTACTGCTGCACCTCCTTCTCAGCCTTCTCCTTATTTTTACACTCCTGCAAGTACCACTCCTGTATATTCTGCTTACTCTACTCCTACTTCATTGATGCCAGTTTCCTCTTCTTGCCCTCAGCCTCAATCATTCATAGCTACACCAGAAATAGTGGGAGATAATACTTGGTATCCTGATTCTGGAGCCTCCCATCATCTGATAAATGATCTTCAGAATGTTCACACTACATCTTGCTATACTGGTTCAGGTAATGTTAGGGTTGGTAATGGTCACTCTCTTCCCATTCATTACATATGTTAATCCTCTATCTTAGGACCTAAGAAACAATTACATCTTAAAAATGTTTTATATGTTCTGATATCACTAAAAATCTCTTGTCTGTGTCTAAGCTCACACAGGACAACCAAGTGACAATTGAATTCTTTCTTAAGTTTTGCTTGGTGAAGGATCTGCACACTCGAGAGATTCTGCTGACTGGGAAAGAGAACAATGGTTTATATGAGTTTACATCTTCATCTGCATCTGCATCTAATACTGCTTTCTTGCAATCTACTGCTTCTGCCTTGTCATCCAATAAAGCTGTTATTTCTGCTTGTGTTCATACTGCTGCTGCTTCTGATTTGTCATTCAATAATGATGTTCATAATGCTATTGTTCATTCTGCTGATTCTGAGTCATCCTTGCTTACTATACATGATAGTAATGTAAATAATTGTGATATACATGATGTGAGTTGTAATACTGCTTCTGCAGAAAGTAAAGTGTTTGTTGATGTGTGGCATAATAGGTTAGGTCATCCTGCCAAAGAAGTTCTGTTCAAAGTATTAAAAAGTTGTAATGTTTCTATTGACATAAATAAAATGCTCTCTTTCTGTTCTGCATGTAAGTATGGTAAGTCACATAAACTTCCTTTTGCTGCTTCTAATTCTCAGTATAAGTCTCCTTTAGAGTTAGTGGTTGCTGATGTTTGGGGACCAGCACCTTTATATTCTAATGGTTTTAGGTACTATGTGGCATTTACTGATGCTCATTCTAGATATACTTGGCTATATTTTCTTAAACAGAAATCTGGGGTATATAATGCATTTCTTCAGTTTTGTCAGGAAGCTGAAAGGCAGTTTGGGTGCAAACTCAAAGCTCTCTAAACTGATGGTGGAGGAGAGTTCATAGCCTTGAATGGATATCTTCAACAACAAGGTATTATTCATAGACTTTCTTGTCCTTACACATCTGAACAAAATGGTCTGGTAGAGAGAAAACATAGGCAGATTGTTGAGGTAGGTCTTACCCTATTAGCCCAGGCTTCAATGCCTTTAAGTTTCTGGTCTGATGCTTTTACAAGTGCCATTTACCTCATTAATAGGCTGCCCACAAAGGTTTTAGATGGTGTGTCACCTTATGAGATGTTGTTTCACAAAAGTCCTGACTATACCTTTCTAAAAACTTTTGGGTATGCTTGTTATCCCTTCCTAGGTCCCTATAACAAAAATAAACTTCAGTTTAGATCTGTTATTTGCACTTTTCTGGGTTACTCTCCATCTCATAAGGGTTATAAGTGTCTAGATCCAACTGGTAGAGTTTACATCACCAGGCATGTGCAGTTTGATGAAGGAAGTTTTCCCTTTAAAGTTGAGTCTAAAAGTCAGAAGTCTGTTTCTGAATCTAAATGCTTAAAGTGTTCTTGCATACATAAAAAGGCTTCTGCATCATTTCCTTATCATATCCTTTCTCAACAAGAGTCTTCAACAGTAGGTTCAGGTTCATCTCAGCATACATCTTCTCAAATCATTTCTTTGACAAAACAAAATCAGCAAAGTCAGCATACTTCTCTTTCACCACCTGCATCTCCAATACACTCATCCTCTCATAATTCTTTGCATCATTTGTCTTCTCAAACTGTTCCTTTACATAGTCAAACTCAGTCTCATGCATCACCTTCATTACATGATTCTTTGCATCATTCATCCTTTCAAAATCAATCATTGCATGATAAAATTCAACATTCACCACCTGCATCTGTAAACACTTCTCAAAATCATACTTCACCCTCTCAATCTCTTTCAAATTCATCCTCACATCTGTCATCTCTTCATTCCTCATCAAATACAAACTCTTCATCCTCTCTATCACCACTTATTCTATCTTCTATACCTCCTGCTATTTCATTAACACCATCTTCATCACCATCCTCACTTCCATCCTCATCACCACCTTCTCTTCCCTCTTCATCACCATTACCATCACCACCTCCGCCACCACCACTGGTTTCCAATGGTCACTCTATGGTTACTCGTGCTAAGGCTGGAATCTTCAAGCCCAAGGTGTACCTGTCTGAATCCTCTGTTTCCGTTTCTGAACCTACTACAATTGAAGAAGCCCTACAACATCCTGGTTGGAGTGCAGCTGTGTCTGCTGAATATTCTGCTCTAATGACTAATGATACTTGGGAACTTCAAGAACTTCCCTCCAACAGACGCACAGTTGGTTGCAAGTGGTTGTTCCGGGTGAAGAAGAAAGCTGATGGCTCAGTAGAACGATTGAAAGCAAGACTTGTTGCGAAAGGTTTTTCTCAGGCTGTTGGATATGACTTCCGTGAGACTTTTAGCCCAGTTGTGAAGCCCAATACAATTCGAACAGTTCTTGCAGTTGCTGTTATGAAAGGATGGTGCATCAGACAAGTGGATATCAATAATGCTTTCCTTAATGGCAGCCTGGCTGAGGAGATTTACATGGATCAGCCTCCTGGGTTTGAGAAACATGGCCCAAATGGTGAAGTATTGGTGTGCAAATTGAAGAAAGCCTTATATGGGCTTCGACAAGCTCCACGGGCATGGTTTGACACCTTGAGGACTTTTCTCGTCTTAAATTTGGGTTTTGCTGCATCAAAAGCTGACACTTCACTGTTTATTCGAGACAAGGAATCATCTCAAGTTCTTTTGATGGTCTATGTTGATGACATAGTCATCACAGGAAATGTCTCAACTGATGTTCAAGATGTGGTTCAACAAATCAACTCTGCCTTCTCATTGAAGGTTCTGGGCAGTTTGGGTTTTTTCTTGGGTATGGAGGTTCATTATGACAACAATGGGCTTCTTTTGAACCAGAAGAAGCATGTCACAGAGTTACTTCAGAGGACTGATATGACAGGTTCAACATCAGTTCCAACTCCCATGGTTGTCACACCCAAACTTTCTGCAAATGGTGGTGCTGCCTTTGATGATATACATTTATATCGAAGTGTAGTAGGTGGACTTCAATATGTGTGTCTAACCAGACCAGACATCTCATATGCTGTAAATAAAGTGAGCCAGTATATGAACAATTCCTGTGAAACACATTGGAGAGCTGTTAAGAGGATACTCAGGTATCTTAAAGGAACAATTGATTTTTGCTTGTTCTTTAAGCAAGGAAAGGATTTTAGCCTAACCTGCTTCACTGATGCTGATTGGGCTGCATCTCTTGAAGACAGGAGATCAACATCAAGATATTGTATATTTCTTGGTGATAATCCTGTTGTTTGGAGTTCAAAAAAACAAAATGTGGTGTCCAGGTCTACATGTGAAGCTGAGTATAGAAGTTTGGCAAACTCAGTTTCTGAACTTATCTGGGTTGAACAACTTCTAAAAGAGCTAAAAGTTCCTATTTTGGGCAAGCCGACTGTGTGGTGTGATAACACCTCCACTGTGTCCATGTCTGCAAATCCTACTCATCATGCAAGGATTAAACACGTGGAGATAGATCTTCATTTTGTCCGAGAACGTGTTCTTGCTGGTAAGCTTGTTGTCAACTTTATACCAAGCTCAGAGCAAACAGCAGACATACTTACAAAGCCTATCCCACCAGCTGTGTTCTCTGACTTACGTACCAAGCTTGGAGTATATTGTATAGAAGAAGGTTTGACAAGGAAAAGGATAAAGCTCTCTGAAGAAGAAAAAACCAGGAGAATGTTAGAAGTATATTCTAGAATATTTCTAGAAGTTGTAATTTTTGTTATGCTGTTAGGCCAGCTAAGAGCTGTTAGGCCGTTGGGCTGTTGGGTAGTCTGTTATCCAACTTCCCCTCTTGGGCTATATAATCATAATTGATGTAATTGGGCTTGTTATCAATTTCAGAAATCATATTCTCATAAAAGATCTTTTTCTTTTCAGTTTTATTCTTTTCTCTTTTCATATATCGTTTCTCTCTTCTTCTTCTTTACAGAGAACCTACTGTTCTCCTTCACTTTCGTGTTCATCTTTCTCGTCATTCCTCCGTTCAACAACAACAAGCTTACTTTCACGACGATGACGAATGTTATGGACTTTAGTGAGAAGATACAATGTAAGAAGGAGAGCATTGCATGCATTGAAGGGGATAGTAAAGTTTCAAGCTTTAGTGAGAAGATACAATGTAAGAAGGAGAGCAAAGATGGCACCGAAACGCATGCAGGTTTCGGTTCGAGCACAAGATCGAGTGTTCCATCGACACCGAGCAAGGCTTTCATATGAAATGTGCGACGGATCCAATGCATTGTGTGAATCTAGATGTCTGCAAGACAAGTGTCTCTGCAATTATGTGTAGCAGCAAACAGTCTGAGGTCGGCAACAGTGCCGAATTACATGTCTTCAAGGGCCAAGGCAAGCAGGGGCGGAACATCGGGTGGGCCTACAGGGACTTGGCCCACCCTAACTTTTTATGGGATAATTATACTTTTAACCCTTGAACATTTTAAAATTATAAAAATTGAGTTTTGGTCCCTTCTAAAAAATTTCTGGTTTAATTTTTTAAGACCCTGTCAGTTTTGAAGTTAATGAAATTAAGTTTTGTCAAATTTTTTGATCTAATTATTTTTTAAGATATGCCAATTTTGAAATTAGTGAGATTAAATATCAACCCTCTATTTTAAGGTTATTTTTAGTGAATTGTTAATTTTAAGGATAACTAATTTAACCCCTCTCATAACTTCATTCTCGTTTCGGCCCCTCCTATAATTTTATCCTAGTTCCGCCCCTGAAGGCAAGGTCCCGGACCACACCGAGACAAAGATATATAAAAAAATTATAGTAAAATTATCTGGTTGCATGCAATCACTTTACGGGAACCACAGGGACGGATGCCTAAATTTAGTTTAGGGGTGCTAACTTAAGAAATTATAGTAAAATTTTTAGGGGTGCGAAGTTATAAAATTATAAAAGATATATAAAAAAAATCTAAAATATACGATAATTAAAAATTATTGCATGGAGATCTGATTCAGTAAGGGATTTGCCTTCTAGTTCTGATCGGTCCACTACTCGACTTTTTTTTTGTTTCTCCATTGAAGCTCGAACAAAAGTGACAGTTTAGATCATTCTTTTTAGGGGTTCTGTGCGGTCGTTCATATTGCGCCTATTTAGAAGCGTCACTGTGAGTCAGATTGATGACCTTTGACATAGCCGCTTTGAAGGCGACATGCGAACTACTGCACTTTAGGGTGTAGCTAAAATGCAACCTCATATAAATTCTTATTATTTTTACTATTTAAGTAAAAATTTGTATATATTATAAGAATTTGTGTTGAACCGTCTCATTTTAGCGGTCTGGTTTGACTTCCAATACAGCTATAGAAAGAGACACATTTTTACCAATTAAATAAGAATTTACATAAAATCGTCTTATTTTAACTACTACCTCATGACAGAAGTAGACTTCGATGGCTACGGGTTTGGCTTCAAGCACAGCTGCAGAAAAAGACAACAATTCAACCTGGTTTAATTCTATCAAAACATGCATTAGTGTTTTTATTTATTTTTTAAAGTAAGTATTTTATATTCATCTTCTTTCCAAAGATGTAACCATTTTAAAATTTAATTTTTTAACGGCTCTGTCATTTCTTTTGTATTCCAAAATTGAATACTATTGTTTGCTCCTTTGCTGTCATACGTCTTGGAACATACTAATGGAACATCTTTAGATAAGCAATTGTCTACGTCTGTTTTTTTCTTAAATGAAAAAAGGGGAGGAAAGTGGGGGATTTGGAGGAGGTGCCACACAGTATCAATAATGGATATGAATCAAGGATGGACCTAGAGAGGCTGAAAGGAGCATTTGTTCCCTTAAAAATTTGAAATTCCTATACAATTGTGAATTTTTTATAAAACTTTTATATGTATTTCGTACTGAAAATCTATTTTCGCCCCTTTAAAATTTTATAAGTTCACCCCTATAAAATTTTATAGGTTCGCCCTCTCTAACATAAAGTGTTGTGTCCGTCCTTAATATGAATATATCTAATATGAGCATAAGTTTTATATTCAACTTTAAAAAATATTTGTATTTGACATTCACATCTTAATCCGAATAACATAGTAAAACCGATGCTTCCGACAACACTTTCTACTTCTTCAACTACATTGAGTGCCAAGTACTAAATATGGCCTTGAATTTTGTCGAAAGGACCATAATTGAATGACACTTTTGATCAGTCATCAATATATGGTTTGATTTCATTGTTTTTCAACCTCATGTTAGTTTCCACAACATGATCAACACCAATCTCGATTCATATAATCGACATAACTCGGATCTATCTTTAACTTATTTTACGGCATATTGCCACTTTTAGCTGGAAATTAAAAGGTTCTTGTAGAGTTCATTTGTCGTGAAGGAAATGATGTAGCCGATGGTATGACTAAACTCAATGAGGTACTCTCGACTTTGCATGCTGATGTTTCCATGGCTGCTTAATTACGGTTTGTAATGCCTTAGGGCTTTATCAATATTCATCAAAAAAAAAAAACAATGAACTAATTTATTTTTTAGGGCTTAAAAGAGTAATTTTATCTTATTTTTTAAAATATTTTTATAGAGGCATGGCTCCACAAATCGGTTTAATATCAGTCAGTTAACCGACTAAACAAATCTCTAATTTATATATATAATTTTTAATAAAATTATTTATTACCATTATAAACATATTTAAATATTTAGTCGAATTAATCAACTTAATTTATTACATTGTAAATATATTTTAAATATAAAATACAGCTATCTATTTGATGTACGGTTAGTTAAAAGTTTATTTGCTAGAAGCGAGTTTCTAAAGTTACCACATGTCTTTTTAGGACCTTAATCCCTAAACTTTAAACTTTAAATGATAAAATTTATTTTTAAACATTAAACCCTAACCACAAACACTAAAACCTTAACCTTAACTTTTAAACCACAAAATTAGGTCCTTGTAGAAAATAAGTTTTCCATCGCCAATGCATAAGATATTTTCTTTATAACAAGGAAAAATATCTAATGCACTGGCAGTGAAAACGAAAAAGTTTCTACTAGCGTCTTTAGCTTTAGGATTTAGGGACCTATTTTAGGATTTATGGTTTATGAGGTTAAGTGTATGAGTTTGAAATTTAGGGTTCATTATAGAATTTATGGTTTATGATTAGAATTTAGGGTTTAGAGGTTAGTGGTTTAAATTTTAGGGTAATATGATTAAAAATTTAAGTGTTAGGTAATATGGTTAAGAATTTAGGTTTTAGGGTAATATGGTTAAAAATTTAGGTTTTAATTTAGAAACTCTGAAATTTAACCATATACTCTAAATTATAACCACCCTTAAATTAAACCCGAAAATTAAAACTCTTACAAAAAAATAGTTTTTTTATCGTCTATGTATAGAATAATTATTCACGGGTTCGTCGGTTTTAACCTACTAAAACACCCAAAACAAACTTAAATGAACCGAGGGTGTATTTTTTCTGTTTAATACTCATGTTTGTAGGGATATGAAGATAGTTGAATTGAAGAGTAGGGACAAAACCACGTTCTTTTTTCTCGCTGGAATTTAAGAGCCTAAAAAAACAGGTTTGAAGATCAATAATAAGAGTTAAAATTAGTATGAAAACTTTGGTAAGAGTGGTTCGTTTAATCTATATTTCCAGCTAAGTAAGGCTTGCCATTTTTTTTGAGTAGTTGGAATGTATTTTCCATTTAATTTGACTGAGTAGAGGTACATTTTCAAAGCCTTAAACTTTTATATGCGACTTTCTATTTAGATATAAATAGTGAAATTTTGCTTATGTTAATAACATTTTTTTTTCGAGTATTCACCTTTTTCTTTTTAAATTTGTGTTTGTCTCTATCAGTAAACTTAAATTCTCTCGTTAAAAGTGCAATATAATTTATCTCTACTTCTAACATCTATGAATTATCCATTATAATTGTATAATATCATAATGGTAACCACCATTTTCAACTCCCAAAAAGAAAGAGAAAGGTCTAACATATAAATATTTGAACAAAAAAAAGGTCTAATATATAAATAAGGGATAAGATACAATGTAAGGGTTTTTATTTTTATTTTGCACGTTTTTTGTATCGCTAAATGAGTGAATTGGATAATTGAAATTAGTAGTAAGTTGTGTGAAGATGATCACGTGAATCGTCTATTTTACACATTCAACCATCTAAAAAATATGTAAATCTATGAGCTATATACTCTGTATAAACGAATTTTATTTCGATAAATATAGAATATGATCTAGTTACACAATATAATTTTTTTTAAACTTTTACATAATTTTTCTGAACATCTAAGTGTCTCCAAACCATTCTTTGTATAGGTCAAGATTTGAATGCCCCTATGGACTTCTAGGTCATACTACATGGTAGGGTAAACGTGTCCCTCCTGTAGTTTTAGGATTAAAATCCTTAGGGTACTTTCCCCCTTAATTTTCATAGTCTAAGATAAACATATTAACCTCATTTTTCATCAGCCTTCTTTCTCTTTTCTTGGTTCTGAAACAAGTTTTTTTTTTTTTAACTTGTTTATAACAAAAACTTAAAGTTATTTTTATAATTATATGTATATAATATAGTATTATTTTAATTATATTATGTTTGTGTTCATTGAAGGTGTTGGTCCATTTCATATATTTTATATCTTGAATGACAATGACATTAAAACCTATTTTTATTACCCCATATGCCTATATATGAAATGAAGTAGTTGAAAAAGTGATGAATATAATTTGGAAATAGTTAAGCACATGGAAACCAAAAATGTTGGTCTGGCAAACTTAACTTGTAGACCATTTACAAGCCTCAAATATTGAATTATATCTGTCAATTTATAACAAAATAATTTAAAAATTAAATATCTATATATTTTTTCATTCTTGAAAACGAGTATTTTTTTGTTCGGAAAGTAAATAAATTTTATGGAAACGGTGAGTAAAAATCTTCTATCACTTTTTGGTATTTTTTTTCATGCCTCAATACTAAAAATTAAGTTTAGATTAAAGATTAAAATTTAACTTTTTAGTATTGCAACATGAAAAATAATAACAAAAAGAGACAAAAAAAATTTGTTCGAATCGGTGCGAGAAAATGCAAACACAAGTACACAACTACTTGTACTATAATTGCCTTTGATTGTGTAGGTCATGTTATTCTCATTTGACAAGAAGACCTACCTATATATAAACAATGCCTATTCCTTGAAATTCACATGCAAACACAAAATCTCCAATAAAAAAACTATCTTTGTGTGTGTTTTTCTCCTTTTTTTTTTGTCTTCCAATTCCATGGCGACTTCTGTTGTTGTTTCATGGATGATTTTAGGCCTTTTCATGGCAATTTCAACCACTCAAGTTGAAGCTGCTGCCAGGGCTTTTTTCGTATTTGGTGATTCTCTGGTCGACAATGGCAACAACAATTACCTCGCGACCACTGCTCGAGCCGACTCACCTCCTTACGGCATCGATACTCCTAGTCGTCGCCCCACCGGCCGTTTCTCCAATGGCAAAAACATTCCTGATTTCATCAGTTAGGCCTTCTGCTCTTTTTTATTCACTGTAGTTTTTATGTTACATGTTTTTTTTCTCGTTTTTCTTAAAATATTCGTGTCCGACACATACTAGGTGATGCACTTGGATCAGAGCCAACATTGCCATATTTGAGTCCAGAACTTAAGGGAGATAAGCTACTTGTAGGCGCCAACTTCGCTTCTGCTGGTATTGGAATCCTCAATGACACTGGAATTCAATTTGTAAGTCTTGAAATGAAATTTCTTTCTCAATAATATTCCTTTCAAATCCAATGTCCATATTCAAATTTACACAAATATTCTGAAAATAAATTATGACAATGACAGATAAACATTATAAGAATGTTCAGACAATTTCAATACTTTGAAGAATACCAGACCAGATTGGCTGACCTTGTTGGATACGACGAAGCACAGAGGACCGTACGCGATGCACTTGTCCTCATCACCGTCGGCGGCAACGATTTTGTTAACAATTATTACTTGGTGCCATTTTCAGCAAGATCTCGCCAATTCAATGTTCCGGACTATGTTAGATATCTCATCTCCGAGTACAGAAAACTTCTAATGGTAAAATCTGTTCCCCTTCTGTTTTCAAGTCTGTGTCACATTCAATCATTTAAATTTCGGTTGTGTCGTGTCTATCACAACCGGAACTTGAATAATCGAAACCGATGTAATATGGTACATTGTGACATTATATTGCAGAGACTGTATGAGCTAGGAGCACGACGGGTTCTGGTGACCGGGACCGGACCATTGGGGTGTGTTCCTGCAGAACTGGCAATGAGGAGCCTAAGTGGTCAGTGTGCACCGGAGCTGATGGCCGCCGCGGCATTGTATAATCCACAACTAGTTGAAATGGTTAATGGGCTCAATAGCCAACTGGGTGCAAATATTTTCATTGCTGCTAATACACAGCAACAAACCAAAGATTTCATTACTAATCCTGGAGCCTATGGTAAGTAAAGATTTCATTACAGCTTTAATATCATTTCCGAACACAAATATGTTAACGTTTGAATGGTCTATTTCTCTGTAGGATTTACTACATCAAAGATAGCTTGTTGTGGTCAAGGACCATACAATGGTTTGGGATTATGCACTCCATATTCGAATTTATGCCCGAACCGAGACGAGTATGCTTTTTGGGATCCATTCCATCCGTCCGAAAGGGCTAATGGGATTATCGTCGACATGATTTTGAAGGGTTCGACCGATCACATGAGCCCCATGAATCTCAGCACCTTCTTGGCTTTGGACACCATGTCCATGACCAAGACTTAGTTTAGTTCCATCTGCACGACGGTTCAGAACAACCTAAGCTTGTGTAATACCATCTGTTGTATGCTATTGACATGCACTTGGTTATTAATTTATTATGCTGTTCTTGTTGGAATTAGTTTCTTGATAACTTGTAATCTTTCAAATGAATTGATTATCAAAGATTACTAGTAAAAGTATATCAAATGTTTTCAAGATTATGACCATCACCTTGTCCTTTATTAAAGAAATATGAATCTCTCCTATTTATGTTAATTGTGGCATCGTGTTTATGAGAATAATCTGAAAAGTTGGCGTAGTACGAAATATATGTGTCTGAACCCTGAATTCTAAAATAAGTAGATAAGAAAAATAAGTAGATAAGTTTTTATGACAAAATATCTCGTATCATTAATTGCGTATCTAAAAAAATATATTAATATCGATATCAAAACAACAGATAAAGACGAAATTTTTATATATGAAAGTTATTATGAAAAGGAAGAAAAATCCTAGTAACTCGATTTCATTTTAGATTTTTATTCTCCTTTTTAACTATTTGAAACAAAATACTAAACTAATTTACTAGAAATATGAAAGCAACTCCTAAACTCTTCATGAATATAATGCGTCTTTAAATGCAAGAAAAACAAAAGTACCATTTCTACTCTTTATATAAATCCAATTAGTTAAGAATTATTTCAAATTAGCGAGATTGCATTTGAGGTAATCAAATTAAGATACATACTTACATGCGTACGGTACATATATCTTCATCTTACCCATTATTTACTTGTATTTTTAATACATTTTCATGATTTTAAGTGCTTATAACTAATATTTTTTTATGTGATTTTAAAGGAAACTTGAATAAAAATGGTGCCTAGAAATGATGCATCGAGTTCATTATTAAGCATGAAATCGGATAAAGACATGATTAATGTGTAATTTTAAGGTGATTATAAGGTAGTATTTGATTGGATGAGTCTACCACGTGCGACGAACATTGATGAACACCACTAACGATGAACACCGATGAACACCATTAATTTTTTTAAAAAATTTTAAAAATCTAAAGGACTAAAATTATAATTAAAATTATCTCTTAAAAAATCAAATTTAATAATTAATTTATAATATTTTTCTAATAGATTAGAATCAAATATACCCAATTCTCCTAAACCCTAACAAAATTAATCTCTTAAAAAATAAAATCAATTTATAATTTTTTATGTCCACCCAGAATGCTCCATAGGTTTGGCTGCAATTTGTTCTAAGTCGGTATTGGTCAGATCAAATTTGAAACTTCGCAGAAGCTCTAAAAAGTAGAAATTGAGCAGAAGACCCGTGTTCTATGAGGAATACATATGGAGAACAGGGTGAGGCAACGCAGGCTTCAAATTGAGATGAATGATAAGAGTGTATTTTTTAATAGAAATCAGTTTATAAAAATCAATCTCACATTTGATTCGAATATATTAAAAAATTATAAACTAATTTTTATTTTTTTAAGAGATTGATTTTTTAGTGTTTAAGAGAATTGGGTTTATTTAATTCTAACCTATTAAAAATATTATAAAATAATTATTAAATTTGATTTTTATTTTTTTAAGAGATAATTTTAATTATAATTTTAGTCCTTTAGATTTTTAAAATTTTAAAAAGAAACTAATGGTGTTCATCGGTGTTCATCGTTAGTAATGTTCATCAATGTTCGTCGCCCGTTGTAGAATTTTCCTATTTGATTATATATAGTTTTAATCCTTTGACAGTACACATACACCCAACAGACAAAGTGATTTGAACCTGAATCTCCTAAGATAAACATCGTCTACTTTTCTACTAAAACAAAGCAATTTAAACCCGAATCTTTTAGGAACATTCTTTTTTCTACTGAAACAACTTGTTGAATTCTCAAATTTCTTTTAAAAAAGCTCAACAAGAATAACACCAATTAATATTCTCATCATCAGTTTGGTTTGGGACAATTTGCTTTTATTGTTTTTCTTTTATTTTGTCTTAGGTAATAAAAGAAAAAAAAACTAGAAAATAAAATGTAGATCTCTTGCTTTATATAAGCATATATGGGTAAGTCCGCTTTTATTTATGTACTTGTTGTTAAGTACTAGTTTATTGTAATTTTGTAACACCCTAAATTTTGTAAAAAAAAAAAAAAAAAAAAAAAAAGAAAGAAAGAAAAGGTTATTGCTACCATGGGATGTTGAACCCATGACCTATGCTTGGTAAACCCATATGTTAACCAATTGAGCCAAGTGCTCTTTTCTGTCAAATATTACCAAAGGTAATATTTGTTTGTTAATTAAGGAGTTTTTGAATTTGATTATATCAGATTCAGACGCTTCACATATTCGATGGAAAATGCCATATTTGTTTTCTCTCCCAACTCCCTCCCCAAAAGAACCAGACCCGGTCACCGCCCAGATCTCGGCCACCGCTCGACGGTGTCGTGCACCGCCACCTCCTTTACGCTCGTCGTCGGACCCCGCTCATAGCCCGCCGTTCCACTCGCGCGTTAGCGCCGCCGTCCGTCGCGACGCATGGTTTGAAATTTCGACAGAAACCCTAACGACCAACGTCCGATTGGCACCACCACGCCGTCGTGGGCATCACCGCCCATGCCACTGTGACCGCCTGTTCACCCCGACCAAAACCCCTCTAGCCACTCGCCCTACCTCCGCCGCCATCGTCGTGATTTTAGGGTTGAAGGTTCGACGATGAACCCTAGAGACCGCCTCTGTTATGGCGTTTTCCGGCCGATTTTGGCGTTCAACCGACGAGCCGCCGTCAGATCTGCATCCCTCTCGTCGTGCTGTGCAAAACCCCTAAAGTTCTGTGTCCATCCGACGCCGGTAAGGGCTTCATCGGAGTTGCGCCATCTCCAGCCACCTCGAGCATTTAAGGTGCGATTCGGTCTATTTTTCCGGCGAGTTTCACGTTGCTTTGGTTCAATTTAATGTATGTAGCGGAAACCTTTCGTTTTGCAGGTGAATCGGGCGACTTTGACATTCTCCGGCGAGATTCCGGTCGCTGCCGGCGACGTTCTCCGTTTAAGGTAATAACCCGACCCAAACCCGGTCCAACCCATAACCTGTCGACCCGACCCGGCCGAGTTGGCTTGCCGAGTCGACTCAATGAGTCAACTCGCCCGAGTTGACTCAGTGAGTTGATTTGCCTGAGTTGACTCAGCCATCTTTGACTCGGTTGACCTGGTCAGTTGACTGCTGAAGTCAGCATGACGTCAGCGTTGACTGCTGACGTCAGCGTTGACCGTTGACTTTGACTTTGACCAAAAAGTCAAATTTTCCGAAAAGCCCTATTTTATGTTTTTCGACGTCCTGAGTCCGATTTTGAAGCCCGTTTTGCAAAATTCTGACTCGAAGGCCTCCGAATCTGACCTTGAACCTGAAAGTGTTTAATTTTGTTAAGAGCTCTATGATAAGAACTGAAATGTTAAATTTGTGTATTTGAAGGTATGCGAGTATCTCGGTATTCGAAATGTCATGGGACATCCAGTCTGGATTCTAATGCGATCGAATGTAGTATCAGGAGTCAACCGGTATAACTCGAAACTAAGGTAATACATTACTACCCCTTGTATGCTTTATGTACATGTTGATACCTGGTTAAAGCATGCATGCTTATGATAAGTGTTTTGTGAAATCTGCTTAAGCTGAATTCGATACGAAAAATAAGTATGAGATGTTGGATATGAAATTACGAAAATACCCTTGGAGCATAAGTATGACTAAACTACCCCTCTAATAAAAGAAATGAACTAAAATCTGCATTTCGACCTGATTATGTAATTTACACCACCCAAGATGTATGTTTTAATGAAAAGACTTCGGCATTAATATGCAATTCGTGTGATACAAACTTGGATAATCCATCAAACCCTGTATAACACATGAATGAGAATTCTCTGGAAATATTGTTGAAATCCTAAGTCGATCCCTATGATAGCAATGCGTGAATTATATAAGAATAACGTTATACCCTCAAGTTCTGTAACGAATGAATCGTCTATAAAGAGGCGGAGAGTTATGACGACTTGATTTCGTTTGAATACGTGAATGATGGAGGTACCAAATGATAATTCAGAAAGAAATGGTGGATTTATTCCAATTTCCAAAATGACTGAAAAGCCCTCTTGAGCTAAATATGCAGATATGCATTTGATGAAATTCTGAGATTTTAATAAGACTTTAAGGGCTAAAGCGCCCCTAAGTGTTAGGAATCACACTCATGTACGATAATCACTCCTGATATTAAAATAAGGTTGGAAGCTTTTCCGCACAGAATATAAGTTCGACTACTCTGCGGCAGGTCTGGTGGTGAAATACGAAAGCAACCGTTCAGATATACTATACAGCCAGATACATTAGAAGGGTTGGTTAGAAATGCAAAGTTGAGGTATGTTAGTTCGAATGGTTTTGGAGGCTCGATAAACTTCTGGAAACATTAAATATTGTGAATCGTCATATCATCATTAATGGGCTAAATTACGAAAATCACCCCTGATAGTTAACTGACCAAGAAGCCCTCGTTGGCCCAAGTAATCAAAATAGCCCCGAATATAACTGATATCGTGAAAGATCTTAACGTAGAAATCTCTGAACGCCTGTTTGGATACCTGATGGGCAAATAGAAGTTTTGAGCCATCGGTTACGCCTTGTTGGTATAAATTACCAAAATGTCCGGGTATGATAAAATGACCATAATGCCCTTGTAAGCCTAAATGGCTGAATCACTCAGGATATGCCAAAGCTCTGAAAGATCTTGATATATCATCTCCTGAATATCTGGGTTAAACCGTTAGTATGAACCCCTTCTAATAGGGGCCACGTTTCAGAAATCCGTTCAAATCGTCACAAGTTCAATATGTCTCATTCCGTAAATGCCAAGCATTTCTAAGAAATGATCTGTCCCATCTAGTGTGTTCCATGTGTGTACTATATTCTGTTGAATGAACTGCATGACATTCTCTGCCTACTTGATAGTATGATATGTTAGCTTGATATATGATGGAACAATCTGTTTGCATAATGTATACTGAAATGTCTGCTCTGCTCAATAGTATGCCCATTTATCTGTCAAAAGTATGAATTCTTCCGTTTCTGATGTTATAAATAAAATATCTGTTATATATATTATGTTAACCATGTCTGGAATCTGAACACTGAATTCTGTCTGGGGTATACTGTTGGGTTATGATATGAAGTCTCTGTCGGTACAGCCCTGATCAAGCTGGTAAATCCTTATGGACTCAAGGTCTCCCCTTGGGTGGCACCTACGCCCATCGGGCCTAGGGTAAGTCCTTATGGACCTAAGGCACCCCCTTAGGTGGCACCTACGCCCATCGGGCCTAGGGTAAGTCCTTATGGACTCAAGGTCTCCCCTTGAGTGGCACCTATGCCCATCGGGCTTAGGGTAAGTCCTTATGGACCTAAGGCATCCCCTTAGGTGGCACCTACGCCCATCGGGCCTAGGGTAAGTCCTTATGGATGCAGTTCTGGGGGACTGCATATTGGTGTAAGGTTGGAGGGTATTTCTTGTAAACTTCAGTATGAACATTGGACATTTGCATTTAATCTGTTATGTGCTCATATGATATAATGTTAGGTACTTATGTATGTTGATCTATACTTATGTATGTTGATCTGTACTTATGCATGTTGATCTGTACTTATGCATGTTGATCTGTACTTATGTATGTTGATCTGTACTTATGCATGTTGATCTGTACTTATGCATGTTGATCTGTACTTATTGGAACACACTAGACGCCAAACTCTCTGATTCCTACCTCGTATGTTACCAGCCTATATAATTTCCGTTTAATTCTTAAGGTCTGATTAAAGAACACACTAGGCGTTAAACTTCTTGTTTTCATCTTCTTAATCTATCGGATTGTAATATTCTCATCTGTTACTCGATGAGTGAATAAAGAACAAGTGTCGTTATTCTCAAGTATAATGTTACCCTGAAATAAAAAAAAAGGGAAAAGAGAACTGTCACTTCTTGGATTATCATGAAAATGTTATGCTTACCATATGTCTACATGAACGTATAGCATCTTTTGGTAGTTCTGTATTACTGAGCTTTCCCAAGCTCATGTTGTTTTTACCATTTCAGGATAAAAGATCAGACAAGTTGCACCTATCAACGTCGGTATGAGAGTTTCTTCGGCTCGTCAAGGAGTGTGGTATCTGTGTAACTAGGGGGCATGTGTGTCGTGTTTGTATTATACAAATGAGTCTGAAACTATTTTTCGCAATTGATATTATGATTGTTTTAGCATTTTGAACGATTTCTGAAATTGTATTTTAAATCAGATATTTATTTTATGGTTTTAAAGGTTTAACCATATGTTTATTTGAAATTTTTCAGTGGGTCGCTCTTGTGACCCTAATGTGACTTCCTAGGATCCGTGAAACGCATAGGCGGGTCTAGGGGGTTACATTTAGTGGTATCAGAGCTTAGAGTTGCGTCTTTCTGGGTTGATCGGCCGATCGTTTGTCATAGGATGTTTGGTCTGTACATGCCCCTAGGTCTTGACCGTACTCCACCGAGCCGAAACTCTGATGTTGAATCATTTCTCTTGAAATAACCAAATCTGAGTATTCTACCTTCCATAGCTCAACATCTGCTTACAGGAAATGTCTATAACATTTGTCTGTGTTTTGAATTAAATGTCTGAATTTGAATCTAGATAAGGAACTTGAGATGGTTTGTACTTATGAATCAGATTAAGAATAAATGTTTGATAATGCGGGATGTCCGATGTAAGATTTCATGAAAGGCTATTCAGTGATAACGATTGTGTCTGAAAATATACCCTACCGGAATTGTGATAAAAAAAAAACTCTATGAATTTCAGAGAGAAGTGTTTGTGATTGTGCTGAAAGTATATAATCTGTGGTACCTCTGTTAAACACAAAAGGGAATAGTTGTCTGAATATTACGTTGAAGGTAAGAGATATCCGCTAATGACCTTAGTTGTGTTCGATCAGTATGAGGAAAGGCATCTCCTCCATGGTGTGGCTTGGTATATCGATAAATATCATCCCTGATTGAAATTTGGTGTTACATCCTGATTCTAGAGGGCCCTGGTTGACGCTTTGAGTACTCGCATAAACTTCACGCACAGTTCATCCGTAAATTGATTGTCAACCTTGTAGAGTAATTCAGATTCTGATAGACGTACTTTCAGACTGTCTGATCGACTTCTGTGGTGGCGAGAATGTTTTGTATTCTTGACTGAGTATGCTATAATAATAGCAGCTACGAGACAAATGTTCGTGCGGCTCCGTATGAAACTTTGTATCGATTTGTGTACTACAGTTAACCAATTGGATTGACGTGCATCATGAGATGTTTTGGGTCTAATGTCAGCCCGAGTGACCGGATCGATACCAAATTGATCCGTGACCTTCTGAGCGTCATGAGAAACAAGAATACCCTGATAGATAAGTTTCAGTACAAAAACGGATGAAAGATTTGTTTTGCATTTCTCTAACTCTGATAAATTTCGAGGACGAAATTTCTTTTAGGGGGAGAGAATTGTAACACCCTAAATTTTGTAAAAAAAAAAAAAAAGAAAAAGAAAGAAAGAAAAGGTTATTGCTACCATGGGATATTGAACCCATGACCTATGCTTGGTAAACCCATATGTTAACCAATTGAGCCAAGTGCTCTTTTCTGTCAAGTATTACCAAAGGTAATATTTGTTTGTTAATTAAGGAGTTTTTGAATTTGATTATATCAGATTCAGACGCTTCACATATTCGATGGAAAATGCCATATTTGTTTTCTCTCCCAACTCCCTCCCCAAAAGAACCAGACCCGGTCACCGCCCAGATCTCGGCCACCGCTCGACGGTGTCGTGCACCGCCACCTCCTTTACGCTCGTCGTCGGACCCCGCTTATAGCCCGCCGTTCCACTCGCGCGTTAGCGCCGCCGTCCGTCGCGACGCATGGTTTGAAATTTCGACAGAAACCCTAACGACCAACGTCCGATTGGCACCACCACGCCGTCGTGGGCATCACCGCCCATGCCACTGTGACCGCCTGTTCACCCCGACCAAAACCCCTCTAGCCACTCGCCCTACCTCCGCCGCCATCGTCGTGATTTTAGGGTTGAAGGTTCGACGATGAACCCTAGAGACCGCCTCTGTTATGGCGTTTTCCGGCCGATTTTGGCGTTCAACCGACGAGCCGCCGTCAGATCTGCATCCCTCTCGTCGTGCTGTGCAAAACCCCTAAAGTTCTGTGTCCATCCGACGCCGGTAAGGGCTTCATCGGAGTTGCGCCATCTCCGGCCACCTCGAGCATTTAAGGTGCGATTCGGTCTATTTTTCCGGCGAGTTTCACGTTGCTTTGGTTCAATTTAATGTATGTAGCGGAAACCTTTCGTTTTGCAGGTGAATCGGGCGACTTTGACATTCTCCGGCGAGATTCCGGTCGCTGCCGGCGACGTTCTCCGTTTAAGGTAATAACCCGACCCAAACCCGGTCCAACCCATAACCTGTCGACCCGACCCGACCGAGTTGGCTTGCCGAGTCGACTCAATGAGTCAACTCGCCCGAGTTGACTCAGTGAGTTGATTTGCCTGAGTTGACTCAGCCATCTTTGACTCGGTTGACCTGGTCAGTTGACTGCTGAAGTCAGCATGACGTCAGCGTTGACTGCTGACGTCAGCGTTGACCGTTGACTTTGACTTTGACCAAAAAGTCAAATTTTCCGAAAAGCCCTATTTTATGTTTTTCGACGTCCTGAGTCCGATTTTGAAGCCCGTTTTGCAAAATTCTGACTCGAAGGCCTCCGAATCTGACCTTGAACCTGAAAGTGTTTAATTTTGTTAAGAGCTCTATGATAAGAACTGAAATGTTAAATTTGTGTATTTGAAGGTATGCGAGTATCTCGGTATTCGAAATGTCATGGGACATCCAGTCTGGATTCTAATGCGATCGAATGTAGTATCAGGAGTCAACCGGTATAACTCGAAACTAAGGTAATACATTACTACCCCTTGTATGCTTTATGTACATGTTGATACCTGGTTAAAGCATGCATGCTTATGATAAGTGTTTTGTGAAATCTGCTTAAGCTGAATTCGATACGAAAAATAAGTATGAGATGTTGGATATGAAATTACGAAAATACCCTTGGAGCATAAGTATGACTAAACTACCCCTCTAATAAAAGAAATGAACTAAAATCTGCATTTCGACCTGATTATGTAATTTACACCACCCAAGATGTATGTTTTAATGAAAAGACTTCGGCATTAATATGCAATTCGTGTGATACAAACTTGGATAATCCATCAAACCCTGTATAACACATGAATGAGAATTCTCTGGAAATATTGTTGAAATCCTAAGTCGATCCCTATGATAGCAATGCGTGAATTATATAAGAATAACGTTATACCCTCAAGTTCTGTAACGAATGAATCGTCTATAAAGAGGCGGAGAGTTATGACGACTTGATTTCGTTTGAATACGTGAATGATGGAGGTACCAAATGATAATTCAGAAAGAAATGGTGGATTTATTCCAATTTCCAAAATGACTGAAAAGCCCTCTTGAGCTAAATATGCAGATATGCATTTGATGAAATTCTGAGATTTTAATAAGACTTTAAGGGCTAAAGCGCCCCTAAGTGTTAGGAATCACACTCATGTACGATAATCACTCCTGATATTAAAATAAGGTTGGAAGCTTTTCCGCACAGAATATAAGTTCGACTACTCTGCGGCAGGTCTGGTGGTGAAATACGAAAGCAACCGTTCAGATATACTATACAGCCAGATACATTAGAAGGGTTGGTTAGAAATGCAAAGTTGAGGTATGTTAGTTCGAATGGTTTTGGAGGCTCGATAAACTTCTGGAAACATTAAATATTGTGAATCGTCATATCATCATTAATGGGCTAAATTACGAAAATCACCCCTGATAGTTAACTGACCAAGAAGCCCTCGTTGGCCCAAGTAATCAAAATAGCCCCGAATATAACTGATATCGTGAAAGATCTTAACGTAGAAATCTCTGAACGCCTGTTTGGATACCTGATGGGCAAATAGAAGTTTTGAGCCATCGGTTACGCCTTGTTGGTATAAATTACCAAAATGTCCGGGTATGATAAAATGACCATAATGCCCTTGTAAGCCTAAATGGCTGAATCACTCAGGATATGCCAAAGCTCTGAAAGATCTTGATATATCATCTCCTGAATATCTGGGTTAAACCGTTAGTATGAACCCCTTCTAATAGGGGCCACATTTCAGAAATCCGTTCAAATCGTCACAAGTTCAATATGTCTCATTCCGTAAATGCCAAGCATTTCTAAGAAATGATCTGTCCCATCTAGTGTGTTCCATGTGTGTACTATATTCTGTTGAATGAACTGCATGACATTCTCTGCCTACTTGATAGTATGATATGTTAGCTTGATATATGATGGAACAATCTGTTTGCATAATGTATACTGAAATGTCTGCTCTGCTCAATAGTATGCCCATTTATCTGTCAAAAGTATGAATTCTTCCGTTTCTGATGTTATAAATAAAATATCTGTTATATATATTCTGTTAACCATGTCTGGAATCTGAACACTGAATTCTGTCTGGGGTATACTGTTGGGTTATGATATGAAGTCTCTGTCGGTACAGCCCTGATCAAGCTGGTAAATCCTTATGGACTCAAGGTCTCCCCTTGGGTGGCACCTACGCCCATCGGGCCTAGGGTAAGTCCTTATGGACCTAAGGCACCCCCTTAGGTGGCACCTACGCCCATCGGGCCTAGGGTAAGTCCTTATGGACTCAAGGTCTCCCCTTGAGTGGCACCTATGCCCATCGGGCTTAGGGTAAGTCCTTATGGACCTAAGGCATCCCCTTAGGTGGCACCTACGCCCATCGGGCCTAGGGTAAGTCCTTATGGATGCAGTTCTGGGGGACTGCATATTGGTGTAAGGTTGGAGGGTATTTCTTGTAAACTTCAGTATGAACATTGGACATTTGCATTTAATCTGTTATGTGCTCATATGATATAATGTTAGGTACTTATGTATGTTGATCTATACTTATGTATGTTGATCTGTACTTATGCATGTTGATCTGTACTTATGCATGTTGATCTGTACTTATGTATGTTGATCTGTACTTATGCATGTTGATCTGTACTTATGCATGTTGATCTGTACTTATTGGAACACACTAGACGCCAAACTCTCTGATTCTTACCTCGTATGTTACCAGCCTATATAATTTCCGTTTAATTCTTAAGGTCTGATTAAAGAACACACTAGGCGTTAAACTTCTTGTTTTCATCTTCTTAATCTATCGGATTGTAATATTCTCATCTGTTACTCGATGAGTGAATAAAGAACAAGTGTCGTTATTCTCAAGTATAATGTTACCCTGAAATAAAAAAAAAAAGGAAAAGAGAACTGTCACTTCTTGGATTATCATGAAAATGTTATGCTTACCATATGTCTACATGAACGTATAGCATCTTTTGGTAGTTCTGTATTACTGAGCTTTCCCAAGCTCATGTTGTTTTTACCATTTCAGGATAAAAGATCAGACAAGTTGCACCTATCAACGTCGGTATGAGAGTTTCTTCGGCTCGTCAAGGAGTGTGGTATCTGTGTAACTAGGGGGGATGTGTGTCGTGTTTGTATTATACAAATGAGTCTGAAACTATTTTTCGCAATTGATATTATGATTGTTTTAGCATTTTGAACGATTTCTGAAATTGTATTTTAAATCAGATATTTATTTTATGGTTTTAAAGGTTTAACCATATGTTTATTTGAAATTTTTCAGTGGGTCGCTCTTGTGACCCTAATGTGACTTCCTAGGATCCGTGAAACGCATAGGCGGGTCTAGGGGTTACAAATTTTCATTTATAATTAAAAAATTATTAATGTGTAATTTTATATAATATTTTTTTTTTGGATAAGCAATTTTATTTCATATCCAATTTTATATAATATTATTAATGTGTATTGGAGAACAATTTAGTTTTTTAAAATTTAATCCCACAAATAAAATTATCTTACCTTTTAAGTACACAATTTTCATCAGTTTTAATTTAATGAGCGGTCCATATAGCATAACTGAACATACCGCCCTGTTCAATCATCGCAATCCATAAAAAACAATTTTTAATTTTTTCATATAACTATTCAAAACAAAATATTAATAATTAAGAAATACTAATTAGTTACAAACTAGTAATATAAAAACAACCCCTAAAGTTCATAAATATGGACTGGAGTAGAGTTAGAATTCGAGTTTAATTCATATTTTAAATGTTTTTTATATTTATTTTTTTAAAATTTAATATATTTATCAAAATCCTTCTAAAATTCGAACAAACCTTCGTACAAAAGTTAGAATTCGTATTATAAATAATTAATTTTTGGGGCTAAATAATTTATTGGTTAGTAACGTGAAGCTTACCAGTTTAATCTCCCAAACAGATCATCAAACATTCAAACTGAATACGTGTCAGTAGTGAACAGAATCTTCTTTTTTGTTTTCCCCGTACGCACCAAACGCCTCAATCTCCTCCCTACACGTGTAAATCAACGGATCAGATTTCTCCTCTTTTCCGTATATAAACTATGAGACGACAGGGCTCGGAAAATTAGCTGGGGAAAAATAGAAAACGAAAAAAAAGAAGAAGAAAGCTCGATTCGGGAAAACGGTGGCGTTTGATCGAGTGCACTTCTTCTCTGTCGCGTTATATTTCTAGGCCTTTGATCTGATAAATATCGTAACTTTTTTCCCGATTTTTTTATGATTGTATTTTATTGAGGGAGATCGGAGATGTTGTCGTTGCAAAACGGCGTTGGGATCTCTAGGGCCGCTCCGTACGGCGTTGGAGTCGTCGATCTAGCTGATGATACCTCAGATGCTTCGTCGGTGGCTGCCGGTAAATCTGCCGTTTATGCGGTTAAGCAGGAGCCGTCTTCTTCGCTCGGAATCGTGCCTCATAGTGGTCATGATCCACATGAAGGTTCAATTTTTCGTTTTTATACCAATTTTTTATTATTATTGTTGTTTCTTAATTTGGAGCTTAAATTAAATATTTATTTGTTCATAAAAAAATTATATCGCGCGAAAATATTAGATTATAGCTGTCAACTCTTAATTTTAAGAAATTTGGAGTGTGATTATAAAATTTCTTGTTGATTTCTAAAAAAACTATAATTTTCAGTTAGTTCTGCCTTTTTTTTTTTGCAAAATCGCGTTGATGCATAAATTTTAGACTTTTAGTGTTTTTTTTTGGTATCATCGCTATTTTTATGCCTTTAAAATTGAAATAATTTAAGTACTTCACGCCTGCCTGAAAAATTTATTAAATACTGTAAAATTCTAAATCGGTCAAATTATTTTATCTGTGTAAGTAATATCTTATTTTTAATCACTGATGTCGCCACTGATTTGCTTTTGATGCAGTTGATGAAGATATGCACTTGGCTCTAGCTCATCAAATGTACAAATCTGGAAACTACAAACAAGCTTTGGATCATAGCAGTGCTGTTTACAATCAGAACCCGCTTCGTACCGATAATCTGCTTCTTTTGGGTGCTATTTATTATCAGGTTGAAAATTTTCCTTTTTTGTCTTCCTTTCATGGGGACATTGTTTTGTAATTTTATATAAAGCTTTTGGTATATGTTTGCAGTTACATAGTTATGATATGTGCATCGCAAAAAATGAAGAAGCCCTTCGAATCGAGCCCCGTTTTGCAGAGTGTTATGGAAACATGGCAAATGCTTGGAAGGTACTTGTTAATCTTCATCTCAATCTTTTGAAGTTAAATTTAAAAAATTAAGGAATTTGTTTTGAATAACTGATGGAGCTATGTTTCCCCTCTAATATGTAGGAAAAAGGCGATATTGATGTTGCCATTCGGTACTATATGATTGCAATTGAGGTTCGTATATGGTTATAAAACTTCTCTTTTGTTAGTAAAGTTTCGTCTTCCTTCTTTGCCAGCCAAATCTTTTGTTAGATTTTTAATTTTTGTTTGAACTTGCATTTCTGCAGCTTCGACCTAACTTTGCTGATGCATGGTCGAATTTAGCAAGTGCTTACATGAGAAAAGGAAGATTTAACGAGGCTGCACAGTGTTGCCGTCAAGCACTGCAACTAAATCCTCTTTTGGTATAATTTTAATCTGGTTATGTTTTATTATAATCCAGTTAAATGTTCTAAACTTATAATTCAATGTGAATTTCAACATTTCAATTTTTATTTTTTTTGGTTCCTGTTTTTGCTTAGCAACTGTGACTCATAATTTAAGGTTTCAGTAAGATTTTTTGAACTATGGGAAGATATCTGACCTACATATTTTAATTGCTTTACAGGTTGATGCTCATAGTAATCTTGGAAATCTAATGAAGGCGCAAGGGCTGGTGCAAGAAGTAAGTGTCAAGAAATAAAATGTTTCTATCTACTGTTTGATAACCTACCTATAGTAGCCGGGGATGTGAAATTCTTGGGGTTAAGTTATTAACTGATATAATTCATGCCTTTGGCATTACCATGTTGAACTTGAACTCTTCAATAGGATTTGGTTGGACCTCATTCCGTTCCATCTTTTGGTGGAAGTGGTCTAATCTTTTGTCTGCTTTGAGTGTGTATGCTCATTGCTGATTAACCTGGCCTAGCCTCTTAGTCTCTTACCACCGTGCTCGAACATGTGAGGGGGAAACATCCTTCCCTTATTTATATATTTTTGTAGTCCGTCTTTATCTGGTAAGATACTGATGGAGGTAATTCATGTGTGGAACTGTCTCGGTATCACAGTTCAATACAGATATCAACTTGTTATCCACAGGCCAGGGCTCAGATGATGGTTGCTCTTGTTATAACTTCATCTTCAGAGATGGCAATTGTCAGAACTAACATTTTGTGCAGGCATACAGTTGCTATCTTGAGGCTCTACGGATACAACCTACTTTTGCTATTGCATGGTCAAATCTTGCGGGTCTGTTCATGGATTCGGGTGACTTGAATCGAGCCCTTCAGTATTACAAGGTACGCAGAATGTTGTTTCCATCATTTTTTTTCTTGACAAAATTCTGTATTTTTTATCTCCCTGATGACATGACCATTTTTTCACGAGCTGCTTCATTTTTAATAATTTTCCACAAGAGATGATCTACAATCCCCTGCCCCCTTTCTTTTCCCAAAACGATTTCAGTCCTAAAAAATATTTTATGTTTTGCAATACTGATCTAATTTGCAAATTTGAAATTGCAGGAAGCGGTTAAACTTAAACCCTCATTCCCTGATGCCTATTTAAATCTTGGGAATATATATAAGGTAAGCCATCTTTCTTTGTGCTGATAATGTTTTGTTTCCGCTAGTTCCTGGACCGTTCTTGTATTGGAGATAAACATGATATCTCTCGTCTTTCCAGGCTTTGGGAATGCCTCAGGAAGCTATTGTTTGCTATCAGCGTGCTGTTCAGACTCGTCCAAACAATCCAATTGCTTTGGGTAAGTGCCTACTACAATATATTCTTTCTTTGATTATGGATTAAAACTTTTTATGAAACATCATTTGTTTTGTGCTTGTAGTTTTTCCTCTGCTTTTTAATTTCTTATAACCGTTACATGGCTGCTTTTTTGTGTGCCTAGAGCTATTTATAATTTTATCATAAATTAAAAAGTCAAGTTAAATAATGTTATTGAAGTACAAGTTATGTGACTACGGTGCAGGAAATCTGGCGAGTACATACTATGAGCGAGGGCAACTGGATCTGGCTATCCTCCATTATAAGCAAGCTATTGCTTGTGATCAAAGATTTTTGGAGGCTTACAATAATTTGGTTGGTTTCCTTGATTTTTGTCAGATTGTAGACATTATAGTTTGCTTCTATGCCTTCTCTTTTAAATTATGCCAACCTGAATTTGCTTTTAATTATTTTCTTGAAGGGAAATGCTTTGAAAGATTTGGGTCGTGTTGATGAGGCAATTCAATGCTATAATGTAGGTTTTTTCCTAGTCATTTAGGTTTTATTTTCTCTAATTCTTGTTATTGATCTTTTCAACTTACAATTTTTCATTGCTGGGTGAAGCAATGTCTCACTTTGCAACCCAATCACCCACAAGCACTTACCAACCTTGGGAACATATATATGGAATGGTATGCTATCTTCAAGTTCTTGACTAAGATTCTTTGGTGTTTGAACTTTTCTAGTGAATGGAATTCTTACAAGATCTTTTTACCTTTGCAGGAACATGGTTTCTGCTGCTGCTTCTTACTATAAGGCTACATTGGCTGTCACAACAGGGTTGTCTGCTCCATTCAACAACCTTGCTGTAATCTATAAGCAACAGGTTGCTCTTTGGTGTTTGATTTTCTGTTATCACCTTTGATACTAAAATTAAGTTAGCTAGTGCCTTTTTCTTTGCCTTTAGTAGGTAATGAGTATAAATTTTTTGCAGGGAAACTACGTGGAAGCTATATCGTGTTACAATGAGGTTTTGCGGATTGATCCCTTGGCAGCTGATGGGCTAGTAAATAGGGGTAACACTTACAAGGAGATTGGTAGGGTGACTGACGCAATTCAGGATTATATCCGTGCTATTAATATCCGTCCAAATATGGCAGAAGCCCATGCAAATCTGGCTTCTGCTTATAAAGACAGGTAATTTTCTTTGTCTCCCGTCATTCCTTTTCAATGTTGACATTTCTTGATAAGAGGATCTGTTTTAGTCAAGAGGTTTTGTTAGTATCACTAAGCATCTTTTTATGGGTAACTTAAGAGAAGAGGGACTTTGTTTTCCTAAATTTAATGATGTTTCTCTTTAAGCTTATATAATTTTGTCGAGCTCTCTTTCTCTTTTCTTTGCCTATTTCTCCTTATTGGTTGAGGTTTTATGAAGATGTGTTGTCATTTTAGCCAAGTCATCTTCCTTTTGTTGTTTACCCTTTGAATATTTGTAAATAATACGGTCTGTGTATGGCTTTTATGCGACCAACTTTTATTCCTTTGGGGGGGGGGGGGGTATGTTTTAACCCATTACGAGGAAAACAAATTTGACGCATCCTGATATTGTCAGTGTTATTTTCTTTTATTAGATGTGGGATTTGTTCTATTGGGCAGGGAGAATGCCTTTTTATGCTATTTGATTTTGACTTTGGTTTACTTGTAAAACAGTGGACATGTGGAGGCTGCCGTCAAAAGCTATAAGCAGGCACTGCTTCTTCGACCAGATTTTCCTGAAGCTACCTGTAACCTCCTACATACATTACAGGTACCATGGAATTAAATCTAGGCAAAATCTATATATGCATGCATTATATATTGTTTTGATGTTTCAGTAGGAGTCGCTTCTATCAATTCCAAGAGTGATGATTGACCATGGCTAAGATTTAAATAGCTCTTGCTTCATTTCTTTGAAACCTGATGGCCTTCTGTCGAGCTCCATATTGAATTTTGATGAACTAATCTAATTTAATTTTATGTTTCTAGTGTGTGTGCAGCTGGGATGATCGCGATAAAATGTTTACTGAAGTTGAAGGAATTATCCAAAGGCAGATTAATGTGAGTATTGATATACATGTACTTTCTATTGTTTTTTTGATCTGTCTGTCTTTTTGAAGACTGGCTCATATTCTTAGTATTTCCTTTTTCAATGCACTTAACTGCAATAATTGTGTTGTCTCAGATGTCAGTTCTTCCCAGTGTGCAACCTTTCCATGCCATAGCATATCCTATTGATCCAATGCTTGCCCTTGATATAAGGTATAAATTTCTTAGTACTGTATGTAATTTATTATAGTGAACTACAGTTTTTCATCAACAAATTGCCCCTTTTCTCGCAGCCGTAAATATGCTGCTCATTGCTCCATGATTGCATCTCGTTTTTCTCTTCCTCCTTTCAATCATCCTTCACCGGTTCGTATCAAGAGCAATGGTGGACATGGGAGACTAAAGGTCGGTTATGTCAGCAGTGACTTTGGCAACCACCCATTGTCACACCTAATGGGATCAGTATTTGGCATGCACAACAGAGAGAATGTTGAGGTTTTCTTTCCCCCCCTTTCTTAGTTAATCATATTGTGGTATAACTCTTGGGACATCATTGAACATAGGAACATGGTATTTTGCAGGTATTTTGCTATGCCTTGAGTCAAAATGATGGTACTGAATGGAGACAGCGTATCCAGTCTGAAGCCGAGCATTTTATAGACGTCTCTGCCAGGTCATCAGATGTGATTGCCAAAATGATTAATGAGGATGGAATACAGATCCTTATCAATCTGAATGGTTATACCAAGGTATATTATGTTTCAAAATTTTCATCCTTTTGAGGAACTTAATTTTATTTCAGAGGCTTCCTACATTGACTTCTGTGATATGATAATGAAAATTCAATCTTTCTTTCTTTGAATTTTGTTTTTCCTGGTGCCTAATTTGAAACTCTGATATTAAACAATTGCCCTGCTCAATGATACAGGGTGCAAGGAATGAAATTTTTGCCATGCAGCCTGCACCTATACAGGTTTCATATATGGGATTCCCTGGGACTACTGGGGCAGATTATATTGATTACTTGGTCACTGATGAGGTAGGAATCGGTGCTTTACACAAATCTTCAATGTTTCTGTTTTTTCTTTCTAACTTCATGTTTGTTTGCTTTCAGTTTGTTTCTCCTTTGCGCTATGCACACATTTATTCTGAGAAGCTTGTCCATCTCCCTCATTGCTACTTTGTGAATGATTATAAGCAGGTCAGTATTTTATCTATTCATTGTCCGTGAACACCTTTGATGTGCTCTAATCGTCATTCAGACACTAGAGACCTAATTCTATAACTCTTTACTATGTGCAGAAAAATCGTGATGTGTTGGATCCAACTTGTCAGCACAAGCGATCTGATTATGGTCTTCCAGAAGATAAATTTATTTTTGCATGCTTCAACCAATTGTATAAAATGGATCCTGAAATCTTTAACACCTGGTAATATGAGGATGATCTCGAAATGGACATAAAATCCTATATTTTCATTACACTTAACTTTTATACTTCTTTTAACTTGCAGGTGTAACATTCTCAAGCGTGTTCCAAATAGTGCACTTTGGCTCCTCAGATTTCCAGCTGCCGGAGAAATGAGACTGCGAGCATGTAGGTTCTGACGTTTCATGTTTCCCTATAAGAATGCAACTTTCATAGTATTTTGCGGTTTCCATTGGTGATATTGGTCTTGATTTTCAGATGCCGCTGCCCAAGGAGTACAGCCAGACCAAATTATTTTCACTGATGTTGCCATGAAACAAGAACATATCAGGCGCAGTGCTTTAGCTGATCTATGTCTCGACACGTAACTATTCTTCTGCCCTTTTTTCTTATTTTTGTAATAGCATTGTTTTGATCCAAGTTTAGTTATGTTGGTTGCTCATTATTCTGTATAGGCCTTTATGCAATGCACATACTACCGGCACAGATGTGTTATGGGCCGGCTTACCTATGGTGACTCTGCCTCTTGAGAAAATGGCTACAAGGGTTGCTGGATCACTTTGTCTAGCTACTGGTTTGGGAGAGGAGATGATTGTAAACAGGTAACAGTTCAACGTTATATGTCCATATTAAGTTCGATCTTCATTAACTTCTCGGTCGAGTCGGTTTTTTATACCTTAACGTAACATCCATGTTATGTGATTTCTTCCTCCTCCACAGTATGAAGGAATACGAAGAAAAGGCGGTCACATTGGCATTAAATAGACCAATACTCCAAGCTCTCACCAAAAAGCTCAAGGAAGCTCGTATGACTTGCCCACTTTTCGACACAGCACGCTGGGTAAATCTTTAACCTAACGTCTCTGTTATTATTTTCACGAGAAATGCTTAAAAAGTTGTTTTACTCATAAAAAAAACGTGGCAGGTGCAAAATCTGGAGAGGGCATACTTCAAAATGTGGAATCTGTATTGCTCAGGGCAACAAGCACAGCACTTCAAAGTCACTGAAAACGACTCTGATTTTCCTTATGATAGATAGGAAGAAACAGGGATTTGTAGATAAGAATGAAGAGAAAATAGTGGAAGAATTCGTAATTTAGGAAGCAGATTGTTTTAGAGTTATTATTATTCGGAAATGGAGTTGAGATGTGTTTCTGGTATGTATGCAGCAAAATCTTAGCATTCCCTTAAGATGATTAAAACAAGTGGCTAAGAGACCAGAGTTTGGTTTAGGAGTTGAAATGAAGTTCGAGTTTGCCGTGTTTATTTTGCATTCTCTTTGATTATATAAATTATTAAAAATAGTTTTTAAAATTGGACTTATGTTTTGTGGTTAAAATTCGTTTTTCAGATATAGACACAATGTTCAAACTTTTTACTAAATTGTAAATCATCATTTACTTTATTTAAACCTATTGAAGACTTGAAGTTTTAAAATTCACTAAAATTTAAATGTCAAATGTTTTTTTTATTATTTTAAATGTCAAACGGTCATAGATAGTGATAGTTTGATTTTAAATTTTATTTGTCAGTTTATTTCGGTCTTCTGAATTTTGATTAATTTTTTCGTTGGTTTTTCTCCTCTATTGTTGAACGTAGCTAATTTCTTAATATATTATTTTTCTCATGCTGATTGAGTTTTTTGCATTCAAACCTTAGAGAAGTTTCTTCATTCATTTAACGAATGTTATTTAAAATTATAATAATAAAAAAAATTAATATCTAAATTTAAGTAAATAAAATATTTTAAAATTTTTATGACTAAAATATATTTAAAATTAAAATTCAGGGATGATTTTTGTAATTTATCCTTTACTAATAGTATCGATAATGAACTATTTTGGACCAATTTTAAACCCTCGATGAATCTTATCCAACTTTCTAGTAATAACGGCAAGGGCAACAAGAGAGCCGTCTTCATTCAGGGAAACTAAATATTGTATTTTTTTAAGGATTAATATCCTATACATTGGCGGTGGAAACTTTCAATTTTCACAAACGCCTTAGTTTTAGAGTATAGGGAGTTAGTTTAGGGTGTATGGTTTAGGGGTTTATGTGTATGGGTTTAGAATTTAGCGTTAGTTCTATCAATTTAAGGTTTAGGGTTATAATTTAGAGTTTATAGGTTAGGGTTTAGTTTTTAAGGTAATATGGCAAGGATTTAGGTTTTAACCTATAAACCCTAAATTATAACCATAAACCTTAAATTGAAACAACTATCTCTAAATTCTAACCTTATACACCTAAACCCTATACCCTAAACTAACTCCCTATACCCTAAAACTAAGGCGCTTGTGGAAACTTTCAGTTTCTACCGCCTGTGTATAGAATATTTATCCTTTTTTAATTATATTTATTTAATTTTTTAAATACTTGTAGATATGGTCTATTTTTTTAACACTTGTTAATAGGAATATGTTTTTTTTCAATATTTATTATTAGGGATCTTCTCCTAATATTCAATTTTTTCTAAGGGTAATTGTTCTATACACAAGCGCTTGTGGAAACTTTTTTACACAAGCGCCTTAGTTTTAGGGGTTAGGGACTTCGTTTAGGGTTTAAAATTTAGGGGTATAAGTGTAGTAGTTTTGAATGTAGGGATTGTTGATAGAATTTTGGGTTTAGGGTTAAAATGTAGGGTTTATAGGTTAAAACCTAAATCCCCACCCATATTACCCTAAAACTAAACCCTAACCCTAAACCCTAAATTCTAACCATAATTCCTAAATTCTAAACATGAACCCTAAATTCTAAACCTTTACACTAAAACCCCTAAACTCTAAACCCTAAACACTAACCCTAAACCCTATAATTGAGGCGCTTGTGGAAATAAAAACTTTCCACCGCCAGTGTATAGGATATTAATCCTTTTTCTAATACTTATTAGTTCCCCGATTTTTTTTCAATATTTATTATTATAAGTATAGTCTTAAAATTTATTTTTTTTTCAATACTTGTTATTAGGGTCTAACTTTTTCAATACATGTTACTATGGACCTACTCTTAAATTTTATTTATTTTCATTACTTGCTATTAGAGATAGAGATTTAAATAGCGGTATGCAACCACAACAACGATCGTTATATGACGGTAGGAGCCCATTTTTTAATACTTGTTAATAGGGGTAAGTTTTTTTCAATATTTATTATTAGAGGTATACTCTTAATATTCAATTTTTTCTAATACTTGTTATTAGGTCCTTGATTTTTTCAATATTTGTTATTATGGATATAGTCTTAAATTTTTTTCTTTCAATACTTATTATTTGGGCCCAATTTTTTCAATACTTGTTACTATAGACCTAAAGTTTTTTTTCATTACTTGCTATTAGAGACAGATTTAAATAGCGGTATACAACCACAACAACAATCGTTATATGACGATAGTGGCACCATATGAAAACAAGATACTTGCAACCGTTATGTCCGCAATAGCATATGTTATTAAAAAAAATTTAAAACCCCGAAATTTGTAGTGACCGATATAATATACATTATGTCCACAATTATAATAAATACAACACAACTAAAAATACAAATGTAACTGTAATTATAATTTTAATCCCTAATTTAAGGTCTAATTTTTAAGTTGGCCCAAAGCCTTCATGCCGGGACCGCCCCTGATAATTATTTTTTTATAGCGGTAAGGGTCTGTCTTTTCAGTTATTTTCACTTGTTGTATTTGGACAAACTTGGGGTCCATACAGTTGTCATTCCACTAGGACAAATTAAATTCAACAGTTGCAATTATTATTCCATCATACTTGTAATGTTATGTCAAATTTGGATATGCATACAATGTATGTGTTTCAATTTTTTTAAAATTATTTTTGTATATTTAAAGGTTATAATTCTATAATCCATATCCAAATATATTTTCAAATCAACAGTTAAACATATTTAGGGGTGTTAATAATACTTAAGTATTCATAAAACCATTTAAATTTAGATTTTGATGTTTATAGAGCTCGAACTAAAACCATTAAAGCTCTTGATATTAAGCCAAATTCAAGCTTGAACTTACCACTGTTAGAACTTGGCTCAGCTCAATTATACCCCTAAACATAATTACTTAAAAGAGAATAAAAACAATGCTGTAAATGCAAAAGCTTAAAGAGAAAATGTGAACTCTTCAACTATAATGCATTCCGTAAGCATATTGAAATCACTGCACCCTTCGATCAACATGGAAAAAGAAGAAATCAAAGCATCCTTGATGAGCAAGACACGGTGAGGATATTCGTGCGAAGCTATTTTTCCCTTGGGCATTTTTCCTTCCTGGAGTTCAACCATTACATTCGCGACGATTTTAACGATGGTTCGGTTTCGTGAGCATTGCAATGGTGATAATAGGAAGAACATCAATTGTTAATTCCAACAACACATTCCATGAAAACACTTCAATATACCATCAACATTCATCAAATGGTTAACCTGACAATTTAATGCTTGTGAGATACATCTGTTAGATCATAGATGTTGCTCTAATCTCCTACGAATGCTAGGCAGCAACGACTCGGCACAATTGTTCTTCGAAAGGGCCTGCATCAAACTGCATTAAGTAAACTGATTGAAGCTCGAATGATGCAGCTGGAATTAAAGTTTATAAACAGTGGCGAGTAAGACCGGAATTAAGAATTAATGAAACTAAATTAAAAGTAAATGAATCCCGAAACAGGAACTGACCTTTCAGAAGTAAGTAGCAACATCGAGTTGTCAAGTACAGTGACAACGGGATGTGCTACAATCTTCGTTTCTCGATTGCAGCATTTATACATGTCTAAGGGAAACCTCCAACTGCTCTATCCTCTTAACCAAATCATGCTTCCCACAATTCTTTAAACCATCAGTAACCATATCGAAGCACCTTGAAATCGGAGCTAATCCCAGCTCAGTCATCTCCACCAAATAATTCGCTGCCTCTACAAATCTGCCACCACGCCCACACATTGTTATCAACATTGTATAGACCGGTCTGTTCGGAGAATGACCCTTGATCTTCATCTCACCAAAAAAGCTAACTGCATCATCAAACTGCCCTTTCCTACACAAGCCTTTGATTATAGGTGCATACAAACTAGGGAATGGTCTATAACCTTGTTCAATTGAATTATTTAAAAGTATAAAAGCCTCGTCGATTCGACCAACTTTTGAAGCTGCAGGTATCAAAATTTTGTAAGTACTAATATCCGGACAAAACCCCAATTTACAAACACTATGATACATATCGATGCAGAAATCAACCTCCTCGGTTTTACAAATCGTTTCCACCAATGAATTAAATGTTGCAACGTCAGGCACAAACCCTTCCTTGGTCATTCTCCTTACCATCTTCTTGGCTGATTCAAGATAACCTGCATTCAACAAACCTTCAATTAACAAATCTCGACCTCGAACTGGAGGATTAAACCCCTTCTTGCTCATGTCCTCCAAGAAGTCTTGCGCCTCTTTCATCTTCCCAGCGGAACACCAACCATTCACCAGAATTGCGTATGTCTTCTTATCCGGTACCTCACCTTTCCTGATCATCCTCCGGATTAATGCATATGCTCCATGGAACATCTTCACCTCACAAAGAGCAAAGAGCAATGAATTGTAAACGCTTACTGCTTGTTTGCAACCTAAATTAGTGCTTTTGTTGAAAACTTCGACAGCCTGGTCTATGAGGCCGTTCTTCCCATACTCTTCAATGATAAAAGAAAGGGTATCACAAGAAAGCGTAAACTGCAACTTTTGCATTTGCTGAATGGTTTTCCACATGGATTCATACTTCCTATGGCGAATGAGGATCTTGATGAGCTCCTCAAATTCAACAGAGGTGGGTGTATAGTGGGAACGGGCCCATGAGAAGAAGCAAAGAGATTCTGTAGGGGAGTTGGAGCAGGAACGAAGTACGCGGAACACAAGTTCTGAATTCACAGAAAGGTTCATGCGGTTGAGAGCGCGCTCTGGATGCACTTCACGGCGAACAACGTTGGAAATGTGGTGGATAACTGCAAAGTAGTCATCTTTTGAAACAGCAGTGGCGGAAACAGAAGCATTTTGGAGATAATTTCCGGCGGTTAGGGTCCTAAGGGAACAGAGAATGTTCTGGGATCTATTTCCATGTTTGAGGAGCAGCTGTGCAGACCGGAGCATCTGTGGTAGAATCTACGGTTCAGTAACCTTCATTTCCTCCTCGATACTCATTAATCGACTGAAGCAACAGAGGAAAAATATGCTACAATTTAAACATAGAATACTGACAACATGGACAAAAAAGGAAGCAACTCAAGATGAATCAAATCAATGGTAAAGAAATAAAACGGAGCACTGATCTTCAGAAAATGGCATTTCACAGAAACAACTTGTTCAATATCCAATATTGTATACTAAATTGAACGTGCAAATTTCTTATTTCACTCACATGTTAATTCAAATTGAGCATATTTTCAAGCTTTCAGCAAGAAGGCACAGTAGGCAAGCCATTGAAAAAGAAAAATTAAAGAAAAAAAAGGACCAAATAACATAAAACCAAGTGTCCCATAAAATTGCATACATAGTTTAAAAATCGGATATGATTAAAAACAACATAACCCAGTTTGGGAAAGCAAAGCTCGATACTTGGAAACAACTTTTTTGCAAGTAAAGACCATAAATTTATCCATTAAAGCTAATTACCTATTAATAAATTCATCACTTTTAACCACTATATATAAATTCCTATATCAAAGAAAATATCGAAAAATCTTAAAGATATGGAAGAGAAGCTTACAGGTAGATAACTTGAATAGTCTACAAGCTTCAAAGTTGGAAGGAAAAGCCAATGAAAATAATAAAAATAAAGAACACACCTTTCTGGCTGCTGGAGATGGAGATTGCAGAGATGGAGATGGTGAAGAATTCAATTAAAAAACCAGATAAAAATATGAACTTTGAATAATTGGGCCATGAACTGAGACCAACCCATTTGAAAATGTGTCTGCTTTGATGGGCTGAGATGAGGAGAAGGTAAAAAAGAGGTCAAAATCTTCATTAGTCCCTGTATTATGTGTATGTTGTGGATTTAATCCATATATTCAAATTTCGTAATTTTAGTCCCTATAGTTTCCAAAATTTAAACTTCTATCATGTTCCAAACAGTATCCATGCCACTTGTTACGTAAAATCTTCCATTAGTCTTTGTACTATATGCAAGTTGTCAGTACTCGTTCTTCAATTAGATTATTTTAAATTCGTATAACTACATCTACATGAATCAAAAGGACCAATGTCCATATTGTTTTCAGCTTTTTTATGCAGTTAGCTGGTTTACATAGAAGATCATGTTTCGCTGGTGGTATTTAATGAGCATCCCCAATGACTAATCCTTCGCGTTTGTTGGCTCATATGAATTAAATACTAGTAGGGACGAACCTAGGACTTTAGGTTAGGGGGCGAACCTATAAACTTTTAGGGGGGGAACTTATAAAAGTTTAGGGAGCGAAAATAGATTTTTAATAAAAAATACATAGAAAAATTCTAAAATTTTTCTAAATCATATATGATTTTAAAAATTTTAGAGGGGCGGTTGCCCCACCAGCACCCATCGGTCCATCCCTGAATATTGGTTACAATTTTAAGGTAGGAGACCTAAGTCATATTATTAGAAATAAATCAAAAACCGATTTATATTTATGGATTTAAATTCTATACGTATAGTGCAATATTTTCAGGTCAAATGTAGATATATCAGTTTAGAGCGGAAACATTTTGGAAGCTTTATCACATGCTAAAATAAAAACAAACAGGTTTTACATAAGCTGAGGTTCAAATAAGAAGCTCTTTATTTTACATTTCATATAAAATAAAAATTAATGTTACTATAAATAACAAGCGATGGCTTCAAGTACCAACACTGAGACCTTTATCCAATTTCAATCCCATCAGAAATTGGACTGAAGATTCCCCACCAATTTCCCGTCGAGTTTAAAAGCCTTGGCCAGAACACCCGCACTGATGGAAGGGTTTGAGCCGAAGACTGCATTAGCAACGCTGATCACCCCTGGGTTCTGGCTGTTCAGACCAGCAAAGGCCACGGCATGTGTGTTCCCAATGTTGTACTGGAAGTGAATGAGACCCTCAGGGAATACAAACACATCTCCAGGGTATAAGACTTTAGTTATCAGACGATTATCCGGGTTCGATGTAACGAAACCGACACGGAGCGTGCCTTCAATAACCACTAGAATCTCCGAGGCACGAGGGTGTGTGTGAGGGGGGTTGAGGCCACCATTAGGTGCATAGTCAACTCGAACCATAGATATCCCCAACGTGTGAAGTCCTGGAATTTGTGCAATGTTAACCGGTGTCACGGCTGATCCGACTGAATTCGATGTGTTTTTACGAATATGGAGCCCCGAAAAGGAGAAGTCATCTTCTGTGACAAGCGCTGCGCCTTTGCAGACATTCGGAGCTAGGATCAAACAGTCACACTGTTAAGCCTTTAAATTTAAAATTTAAAAGGACAAAGACCTTAACTGACTAATATTTAAACTAAAAAAAAGAACTTAAAATGCTATTATACCAGAAAATTTTAGAAGGGGCTGTCCATGTACACCCGAGCCCCTGCCATTGATAGAAACTGGACGAAAGCATGAAATGTGTTAGTCAATACCATATCACAACAAAGTATCCTATGAACATAGAGAAAACATACCAGAACCCTCGGGGTCAGCTACACAAAAGTCCTGGAGAGGGCTCAGATCAGAGGCGAAGGCGAAAGACGAAGCCGTAGCCAAGATGAAAATGGTTAGGATGATCTCAAGGCCTTCCATTTTGGTATATGGTAGCTCTGTAACTTGGATTCTCCACAAGTTTCAATTTGTTTAGTAGGTATGAGAAGCTTTGCATGAAAGAATGTACATTTATAGGTTGAAGCCATTGAATTGGTCTATAGTTTTAGCTTACTTTATTTATTTTTACCATATCTGGTAGTACATAATGGAACAAAAGACTCAATTTTTAATTTCTTTGTGAATCATTCTTCAGCAGGCCTGCATGAAACAACTAATATAGTCCATCTGGTCTGTTTTTAAGTTTTCAGATATGAGATGTTTCTGTCTTTCTTTCTTGAACTTGTTCTCTTGATACCTGGCTCCTGCCGATTGGAACTGTTTGTTGAGAGTGACTCGAAAAATATCCGAAAATGAAGTTTGATCCTGGTTTTCATCACTCATACAATATAAGGAACTGTTTGTTCCAAAAGGTCGAGTAGACAAAGATGTTTATATTCTCCCATCTTGTAGGACAAAATTTTCATGCTCTTTTTCAGTACTCTTTATATGTCCCAACATTAAAAGATTAAATTTTAAGCCATAAAATTGAATTTTAAACCTTATAAAATTACACCATATCCCCAATTCCCTAAACTCTAACCTTATATGCTAACTCTAAACCTTAAACATAAGTTTTAAGTGTAGGAGAATAAATAAGGGCTTATGCTGATACAATTACTTTTTATATAACTATTAATAAAGAATGTGCATGATTCCATTGTCGTCCAGTGGTTAGGATATCTGGCTTTCACCCAGGAGACCCGGGTTCAATTCCCGGCAATGGAAACTAAATTTTGTTTTATTCTTTTCCGCCATTGTTTGTATTTCTGGATTTGGAATAATAGCACAACCATACATAAATTTTGGTAAAATGTGCAGTATGGTATACAGATTTTGACTTTATGCAATTATGTACATGAAGTTTTGATTTAATTAATTTTTTTTTCACAAATCACTAATACAGTTTTTTTTCTGATTATGTAGAGAGCTTTTGCATTATAAATAGAAAATGTCAAAACTCGAACTCACACAAGATGAGATAGTATGAACATCCTCGACCACTTGACTAACTAATAAATCTCAAATTCGTGTTGTGTTGGAGCTGTGGTGACTTTGGGGAGTGAAGAACAAGTGGTATGGTGGCAATGGGAGCTCTGTAGAGCTAGACGGTGGTTAATGGCAGTTCGTGAGGGCTTCGATGAAGAGGAGGTAAATTGATAGACTTTATAAATTTAAAGGGTTAAATTTGAAAAGTTAGGTGACCAAAATAAAACTTTTTAAACTTTGAAGACCAAAATTCAACAAGCATAACTTTGACTGAAATACAGGACGACTGAGATCGAACCAGAGAGACCATATATATCAAATACTCCTAATTAGTGCTCTCTCTCCTTTAATAAAGTATGAGCTTTTTCTTGAATGAGTTTCCACAAGGCATCCACATGGTGTTGTTGAGTCAGAGTTGCTCCAATGGCGCATCGAATCACATAAATCCCACCCACCACTGCATGACTCACCAAAGCTCTCCCGCTTGAATTTATGGCCTCCGCCAATTTACTGTTCAATTCTCTGCCTTCATCCTCCTCCTCCGCGCCCTTGGTATTCAACCTGAAGCAAACCAATGCGAACTTTCTTGGCACCACCATCTCGAACCTCTCATCTTTCCTCACAAATTCTTCTAATCGTTTAGCCATGGCGATATCGCTTCGAATGTGGTACATCAGGTTAGCCAGACCATGTCGGCGAATCACAATCCAAAGCTTTAAGGCCCTGAATCGTCTACTCAATGCGATCTGCCAATCTTTGTAGTCTATCACTGCATTGGATTTAGTTGCCGTGTTTTTTAGTATTTCAGGGTCAGTTGACAGTGAATCGGTTAACAACTTTGGTTCCTTAATCCACAAGCAACAGCAATCCATGTTTGTTAGAAACCATTTATGCGGGTTCATGCTGATGGAGTTAGCAAGCTCCACTCCATCAAGATAATGGCGAAGCTCGGGGCAAATGCAAGCACTTCCCGCATATGCCGCGTCAATGTGAAGCCAAAGCTTGAATTCCACGGCAAGTTTTCCTAACCCTGCAATAGGATCGACAGCTCCAGTGGGTGTTGTCCCAACGGTTGCACATAAAAACAATGGCACCAAACCTGATTTCACATCATCTTCAACGGCGATACGAACTTTTTCAGGTGACATTGAAAACCCTGTCGAAAACGATGTTTCAATAAACCGAAAATTCGACGGGGGAATGCCTACTAATTTTGCAGCCTTTTGGAAAGTGAAATGAGTCTGATCCGATGCATAAACCACCAATTTGGTTATGTTTTCCCACCCGCCGAGCTCTTTCAAAGCTTTGTCTCGAGCGGCAGCCAAAACGCAGACAGCAGCCTCACAAGTACTGCCATGCAAGACTCCACCACCGGTTCCGGAAAACAAAAACGATGAGGGTAGGTGAAGTAACTTGCCGATCCAGTCCAACACAATGGATTCAAGCTCAGTCGCCGCCGGGGATGAAATCCAGTTGAAGCCAACGACATTAAAACCCGAGCAAAGCATTTCTCCGAGAAAGCCAGCAGTGCTAGCGTTTGCTTGGAAGTAGGCGAAGAAGTTTGGACTTTGCCAATGAGTGAGGCCTGGTATTATACAATCGTTGACATCTTTGAGTATATCGTCGAGTGGTTCAGGGCAATAGGGGGCAAACTCGGGCAATCTAGCCGACAAGTAACCAGGCTCAACGGTGCTTCGAACTGGGTATTTCTCGACATTTTCATAGTAATCGGCAATGAAATCAATCACTGCTTTGGACTCGTTTGAGAAACTCATTGGATCGAGAGGAAGGAAAGTTTTTCTTGATTCACTGCCCATTTTATCCAAATGTAAAATGCTTTCAAATGGTATATCGTGGAGAAAGGGGGATTCGGCTTTAAATAGAGGATAAAAATTATCTGCCTTTTTCGGTACTTTTTCTATGCCCTAATATTAAAAAAATAAATTTCGAGCACTAACTCGAAATTCTAAATCCTAAGCCCTACACCGTAAAAACTACATCCTACCTTAAATTCTTTAGACCCTAGCCGCAAACTTTAAACTTAACTTATTGTGTAAGGACATAAATAGGAATATCGAAAAAAGTAAAAAATTTATATTCTAAATAGAGGAACCGAACACGGGATATTTAAAAACAAATTACTATTTGGTTTCTTCATTAAATAAATTAGTATAAAATATATCGAACAGTATGATTGAATTCACACTAAAGTGATTTCTTATAATAAAATTATAAAATCTTTAAACTTTGGACATCAATTTAATCATATAAGAAATTTTATAAGTAATGTAATTTTCAGTCCAAACTGTTTAATTTTAACAAAATTATAAAATCATATAAGACGTGAATGTTCTTATAATAAAATTTATTATTTTTAATAATTTTGATAATTTAATTTTTCTCAACTTTTTTACTTGATAATTTAAATTTTTTTCAACTAAAACAATAACCGATTAACTTTTGACATTAATTTAATCAAAAAATTTATAAGTAATGTAAATATACTTCAACTCTTTATAAAATAAATGAAATTGAACCAACAAGAATTGAATACAATTCCAATACACATTAATTTTATAATTAAATGTTAAATAAAAACAATCTGCTTAAGGGTGCGATTATAATAAAATTAGTGTATCATATTTTAATAAAACATCACAGCTAAATGTGTCTGGAAGATCTTCAGAGAAATCTCCATGACGCGCCCCTTAGTTTTATAATTAAATGTTAAATAAAAAAATAGTTTGATTTTAATGATTATAAAAATTTAATTTATGAAATGACAATTAATCCAAATACAACATGTTCAATTATTATTTAAAATCAACATTCAGAAAAAATCAACTTTGCGGTTATAAGATGTGTATACTTGAGGAACAAAAAAAAATTTATATTTATTTTTAAAAATTAAATTATAAGTTATATCTTTAAATTTTAAACTCTATGCTCTAAAAAATACACTTTACTTTAAATTTTTTAAACTCTAACTTTAAATCCTTAACTTTAAATTTATTTTAAGTTTTTTTTTGTTTGCCTTATCTTATTGAGTTCTAGAATAGTTTTGAAACCACAAATAATCTAGTCGGAAAAATGTATCTAGCCAGAAAAAATGTATGGACTAAATGTATCGAGTTTTTAGACACGTTGAAAACATTGTTTACATTAACATTTTTAAGGACGTGTTTCCTCTAGGTCAACTTTGACTTAACAGTTCCTGCAAATTATTCAATTTGTCAAATAGTCCATATATTTTCATTTTAGTAAAAAAAATTGAATATGCTAGTGTACGCAAGAGTAAAATCTGTTAAATTTTTTTAGTCTTTTCAAAGACGACACACACAATATGTATTATTGGTGCTCGAACCCGAATCTTAATGGATGATGAACAAATATCTTTGCCACTAAGACACAAGCTTATGAGCTTCATTTTAATAAATTTAATACCTTTGGTTTATGTGTTTGCAAGTGTCGTGCTCTATTTAAACGAATTCATTAGTGTTTTATGAAATTATAAAATAAAATAATGAAATGGAATGGAATGAATTATAAAAATATTATTTTATATAAGGCAAATACACCAATGGTCACTAAACTTTTAGAGTGTGTTCATTTTGGTCACTGAACTTTTAAAATTTTTATTAGGGTCACTCATCTTTTATTTTACTTTCATTTTGGTCTTTTAACTTTTACTTCGCTTTCATTTTGATCCCTTCAGTTACCTTCCGCTAGAAAATAGTGACGTGGCTTGTTAGTTTGCATTTTCTTCAAGGGTAAACTATATAAATGGTCACCGAACTTTTAAAATGCTTTTATTTTGGTCACCGAAATTTTAAAACTTTCATTGGAGTCACCCAACTTTTGTTTTGCTTTAAAGTAACTCTATTGGTTTAAGAGAAAAAAAACTCTTTCAATGTATTAAAAACAAAAATAAGAAGTAGATTTTACCTTATGATTAAGAAAATCTACTTCTTTCTTTTGTTTAATACATTGAAAGAGATTTTTCTTAAACCAATGGGGTTGCTTTAAAGTAAAACAAAAGTTAGTGACTCCAATGAAAGTTTTAAAATTTTGGTGACCAAAATGAAAACATTTTAAAAGTTCGGTGACCATTTATATAATTTACCCTTAAAGAAAATGAAAACTAACGGGCCACGTCAGTATTTTCTAACGGAAGGTAATAGGAGGGACCAAAATGAAAGCGAAGTAAAAGTTGAGGGACCAAAATAAAAGCAAAATAAAAATTGAGTGACCTAAACAAAAATTTTAAAAGTTCGATAACCAAAATAAACGCACCCTAAAAGCTTAGTGACCATTAGTGTAATTTACCCTTATATAAATTCAAATCATTTAAAAAACTTTATTTTTAAGAATGGTTCACATATCTATTTTTTATAATTTTATGAATATTATTTAAAATGGTTTTTTTCTTCCTATAATTTCAGAATAAATTTTTCATATTAACATATATATATATATATTGATACAAAAGATGTATATAAAAAATGAATACAACTATTCATATTTAAGCTATAAAATTTAAAAATTTAAATTTTTAGCCCTAACAATCTAAAACCTGAACCTTAAATCTTAAACCATAAACTCTAAATTTTACACCTTACAACCTAAACCTAAAATCACAACCTAAAGCTTTAAACCCTAAAATAAAAATGCTTGTATCAAGATAGAGAGGGGGGAGATCCAATTACACTATGTAAAACTCAACTAGTTTTACACTAATTCGTGACCATTAGATATTAACTAAGTACCAGCTATTAGTAAAAATACTAAAATAATTTTGTAGATGTTAATTAATATTATAATAGAGATTTTCTTTAAAAAAATTATAGTAAGAGTATTTTTATTTTTTTATGTAATCTTTAAACAAAACTACTTAAAATTATTATTTTAGAGAAGTGAATACATGTCGAGTGTGAAAATATAAATATCTTACCTTTCGATCTACAATTATTCGTTGAAATAGTTTTTATAAATATTTTTATATTTTGGCTTTGTTTGGTAATTAGCGGATAACTGATAGCAGATTGAATTAGTTGATTGTATAAAAGTGTTTGGTAAAATTAACTGATAACCGATTGTTTATTCAAACAAGCAAAATAACATATAAGGACATGAAATATGCTTCATTCACATTGGTAATAATCAAACTCCTGACCTCATGATTAAGGGATGAGGTGAGCAACTCCACACCAATCTCATGATTTATGAAAAATAATTTTTAATATAAAGTATATTTGAAGGATATTTATACATTAAATAATTTTTATATAATAATTTTTAATATAATTTAATTAATTATTAAATTTAAATACAAATATAAATGTGTGATAATAAAAAGAAAAAAATATTAGTTTACAAATGTCGCAATGTCAATACATGAGGTTAAAGAATTACAATAGAAAATGTTAAATTTAGGTTATTTGAAGTTTTTTCATAATTATTAAGGGTAAAATGATCTTTATAACTCTTATGTCAAAATATTTAATTTCAAAAACTCTTATTTGCAGCTTTTTTCAAAAGTAAAGGTTTTGCTCCCAATTCGCTATTTCAATTTGCTCTTTACCAAACATCTAAATTAGCAGGTTTGACCGGTTAAATCTTTAATTTTAGCTCAAACATTTAATTTTAACCCAGACCACTATTTACTAAAAATGACCATTGTATTTTAGAATTAAATAAAATATAAATACAATTTTATGAATAAATAAATAACATTGACCTCAGATTCAATCTACACTGGTCAACTTTATCATGCAGGTAACTTGAGTTCAGCAGGTATACTCATGCCGACAATTTCACACTAGAACAGACGCATAACTTTATATTAGGAGTGAATTTATAAAATTTTAGGGTTAAATCTATAAACTTTTAAGAGAGACAAAAATAAATTTCATTATTGACCTTTCTCAAGGCACAGAAACTCATGTGGTCCTCTCATTATTTCTGTTTTAGAATTCATTAAGTATTTCAAAAATAATTTATAGCACCTGTTCGTAAATCCATTGTCGTCCAGTGGTTAGGATATCTGGCTTTCACCCAGGAGACCCGGGTTCAATTCCCGGCAATGGAAATAGTTTTTGTTTTTTTTTATTCTTTTCCACCGCTGTTTGTTTTTTTAGATTTGGAATAATAGCAAAACCATATATAAACTTCAGGAAAAAATGCAATGTGGTACATGGACATTTCTAACCTTTGTTAATATCGTATAGTTTTAGGCAGACTTTTTCCTATTCAATCTTTTTAGGCGTCCGAAACTAAACTAGCCGTTATTTGGTTTGCGCGTTGCACTTTTACGGTATACAAAACAAAATACCCTTCATCTTCTATGCAATTGAGTGGCTGAAAATGCAAAGCGTTTCCAAATCAAACTTCTGAAAATACACACATTTCCCTCCCACTTTCTTTTGATGAACAGCTAACTCCTTTCTTGGATTTGTAAAGATCAACTTAAGATTTGAGACCAACACTGTATGCTTTGAACCATGAAAGATCTCACTCGAATCTTCGGAGCCACGGAATTGTATGCTTCGAACTTGGAACATTAATCAGTGTCCCCCAACTCTTATTTTGATTATATAAATAATGGGGTTTAAGTGCATTGGGACTTAAGTTCTTTGGAAGAGCTTCAAGCATATATCAATCAAAATGGGATTCTTGGGTCCTCACCAGCAGCTGGCTTTCATATTTGGTGTCTCGGGTATTCTCACTATTCTTGTCCTATCAAATGTTCGATTAGTTTTTATGTTACTCGGAATCGAGACGAGTGTCGGATACACGTATGTTTGTAGGGTTGTAAGTCGAAACCTCTAATGTTCATTTTTGGTTTGAAATTTCAGGTAGCATTGTTTCATTCCTGGTGTACTTGGCCCCAGTGTAAGACCCTTTCTGATACCTGATTGGTAATGAAATCCATGGCACATTGCTGATAAATCTGTCTCGTTTCGCTATCTTTATCAGGCAAACCTTTTATAAAATTTACAAGAAGAAAACTGCTGAAGGATACCAATCAATCCCATACATGCTTGCACTTTCCAGTGCAATGATGTTATTGTACTACGGTTGGCTTAAGACTAATGCGAACCTCATCCTCGGCACCAGCAGCTTCGGATGTGCCATCGAAGTTATTTATCTCGTGTTGTACATTATATATGCACCAAAGAGGGATAAGGTACCGTTTGTTAACTCAACTCAACTTGATTGAACTCGGAAGTTTTGACACGGGAGTTTTTTATTTATTTGGAATTTGCAGGTCTTTACAGTGAAATGGATAATATTATTCAACCTTGGAGGCTATTGTTTGATAATGGTAGTCACCAATTTGTTTACACAAAAGTGTAAACGAGTGATTGTCATGGGATGGGTTTGTGCTGTTTACAGTGTTGCAGTCTATGCTTCTCCTTTAAGCATCATGGTTTGTTTACTACAACAGTTGCTTTCTTTGTTTATCAATCTGATAAAATCGACCTCAACCGAACCTCAAAAATTTTATTAAGAGAAAACTCGACCGGCTCTGTTTCCAAGCTCGATCTTTCAACAAAAAAATTGCCATTACAAGATTGAGTAATATCAAAGCCAACTGTTTCGAATCATTTTCCCCACCTGATAAAGGCAATTACTCGATTTCTTCGATGATCTTATTCTTGTCCTCAACAAAGCATCACCATGTTTGCTGCAGAGACATGTCATAAGGACTAGAAGTGTGGAATACATGCCCTTTCCCCCCTCCTTTTTCCTCACATTATGTGCCATAATGTGGTTTTTCTATGGACTTCTCATACAAGATTTCTATGTGGCAGTAAGTCAAATTCATACATTTATAGTTCTTAAATAAAAATCCATTTAGAACTTCATAACATTGACATTAAAAAAAACTGTGTTTTTTGTGTTTTCAGTTGCCAAATCTGCTGGGATTTCTGCTTGGAATAACTCAAATGATCATCTATGTGAAATACAAGAATGCAAACAAGGATGTTGAGATAACAGAAAAGATGCAAAAAGTAGATATGGAGAGCTCAATGGGGGATTTAAAACCAAGTTTTGCAGATCATGAACAAGAAATCAAGGAGATTACAATCGTTATTTCCGAAAAACCAGCCGAATCAGACGAGATTAAGGCATGATTTTACTTAAAGTATAATCTTCCATTGAACTTCAAGGATCCTATGCATCCTATGCATACTCCAGATCATACATTTTTTCTAAATGAAATAAAAGCAGAAGGAATAACTGGACATTAAATCCTCTGTAAAAACATCCCAATTAAGAACTACTAAAGCTAGTAGCAATTGGGATGACAATCACAAGAACAATCAGCAACAAAAGAATGATACCAATGCACATACACTTCCTGCTGCTCCTTTGGTACTGTTTTGCAGTGTTGAGCTCTTTAGAACCATCTTTCACATAATGGCTAGCATTAATCACATGATGCTCAATATCATCCATTTGTTCCCCTTGTGCCTCAACCATCACCGCCATATCCAAAAACACCTGGTGCAGTTCCAGCAAGCTCTTCTCAATCTCTTTAGCCGCATCGTGCCTGTCCTGAATCTCGACCACAGTTTCCAGCACTTTCCCTCGACCGTGCTCTTGTATCGCCCGTGTTAAGAATCCCTCGCCGCCATTGCCGTCGGAAATTATCTTCTCGATGATTTCCTCATCCGGGGTTTCACCGGTCACAGTGAAATACCTTCTCCCCACTGTTTCCTTATACTCAGTCATCATCTTCTGCCTCAAACCTTGGAAATCCATCATCAACTCCTTTAACTTGTTGCGCAAGCCATTGGTTACGGCAATCCTAGTCCTGTAAGCTAATGTGCCTTCTTTGCAGCCCGAAAGGCGCTTGTTAGCTGCATTGGCTCTATCCATTTCTTCAAGCTGCGCCTTGATAGTCCTGGCTTTCTTTTGCACGGTGACGATATCGGTGTTGATCTTGTTCCGTAAGGCCTTTAAAGACTCCTGTTTGTGAAGGGATTTGCTCTCTTCGTTGGACTCTTGGAGTTTGCATAAGAGTTCACGGATTACTGCCATTTCTTGCTTCACTTTCTCTGCTTCTTCAAGGAATAGGCCAAGGTTTTGGTCCATGGTGTTTGCGTTGGAAGACATTTCGAGATCATAGTCCGGTCCGGCTTCGAGATCTTTCATCGCCTCTTTCTTGAGGTCTACGTAGCTCATAAACGATTTGGTCATCAGATCATTCATCTTTGCTCTCTGGAATTCCGAACAAAACAACCAGAAAAATACACGTTTTCAAAAAATACAGAAAAATTCATCTTTTTCATGAACTGATGAAATGGGGTTTCTCAAAATCAACAGACAAAAAAGGGTTTTTCTCAAAATCAACAAAACAAAAAAGGGTAAGGTTCTGTTTAACTAAATTCTTTACAAAAAAAATTATCAACTGATGAAATGGGTGTTTCCCGTACCTTGAATGTTGCAGTTGTGAATTCCTGGAATTAGCCGACAGAGAGAAAGAGAAAGAAGAAAGAATTTGATTAATGGGACTTAGGTAGTGTTTGGATTGGAAAGAAACTGAAGATGAAAAAATGGAAAGAAATTAAAACTTGAGATCTCAGATGTTTGAATTTGATTGCGAGCTGAGAGATGGCACTTAAAAGTAAATGGAATATCGCCTAAGAAGAGGGGAAAAAAGAAAAGAAAATGTAGCCGTTATAGATCTTATCTCCATATTCCAACGGCTATATTTTAGATGCCCGTTGTTTTAATATTTCCGTTTCAAATTGGGGATAAGGTTAAATTACTGTGATGAAATTATTAGTTCTTTTTTTTATTGTTGAATTAAATTTTTTGCTAATCACATTATTAAATATAATTTAGTTTAGTCAAATCGTTGATTGTTAATTGTAAATAAAATTGCTAATATAATAAGTTAAGTAAATTTGTATATGACCTTAAGATTCACTAATTGACCGAGTGGTAAATGATATTTATGTTGTCTCATCTTTCTTAAGTTCTAATTTTGATATTTACCTTTAAAATGATAACTCTTTAAAATAATAAATTTTGGTATATTTGATTTTAATATCTGATTGTATGCATAAATGCTTGAGTTCGTTTAGTATTATTTTTGAAAAGTAATTTGAGATTAAAAATAATTTCGATACTGTAAACGATGCTAAAGAAATAATTTATTGATAAAAAAAGCGTTTCAAACATAAAAAATAAAAATTCCAGTTTTTAGATTTGAATTTTTTGAAGTTAAAATTATAATTTTAACATCCCATTGTTATCACGTTGACCGTTGTGTGTTTATTATTTGATTTATAATTATAATTTGTTTTATCAAGATGTAATTATATAATTACTAAATTATTTATGAGTTTAAAAATTTTATACGTTATCGTGCACATTTAAAAAAATGTTTTAAATCTTATTTTCCATTCAACAGGCATAATCATTATAAATTTTAATTTAAATAAAAATAATTTTGTGTTTTTATTATAATTTAAATTGATATATTTTGTATATTATGAAGTGTATATTCTTAGCTTTGGATAAAAAGAAAAAGAAAAAAAGTGTATATTCTTAGCTTATATGATTATATTTGATATGATCATTTATCGTCTCATAAATCCACTTTAACCATAATATGAATATAAAACACCTAAATTTTAATCTAAAAATTTTAAAATATTTTGTTTGTTATAATTCATGTGTTCATGTTTAGAATTAATAATTCTAATTCTTAACAACGTGTCTTTAAGATTTAAATTTAATTTTTTTAAGTGTAATGTGTATTATTGTTACAAGGATGAAGGAACATTTGCTGCTAAAATATTTTTAATGGTATATAATTGAACATTTTTAAAAAGAAAATAAGGTTAAACTAACGATTAACCACTAAATTAAGCTAAATATTATTTAGTGATTACAGTTTTAGGATCCAAATCTAAAGCAAAATTTCTCTCAAACAAAACAAATCTATACTCCGAAAACCATCTTCTCCATTTGTTCGTCAGTCGAAAATTCTCTGAAAAAAAAAACATAAACCCAGTAAAGCTAAAGATGAAGGGTCTAATAAGGACTGCAATGGGTGACATGTTTATCTCTTTCATGTGGGTTTTCGTTTCATCGTCGTTTGGTTTATTAACTTATTTGATAGCCAGCGCCGCCGGTGTCCAAACCTTAGCTTGGGCACCTCTTGTTATAATCACCGTCCTCTTTTTCGTTTTCCTTTCCATCTTTAATATTATTGACGGAGTTCTGGGTGGGGCTAGTTTTGATCCTACTGCTACTGCCGCCTTCTATGCCGCCGGTGTCGGCGACGATACGCTTATCTCCATGGCCATCCGCCTCCCAGCTCAGGTAAAACAAATAAAAACACTAAATCTGGCATCTTTTTGTGTTTTCCTTTCTGGGTTTTTGATGAAATCTTTTAACCTTTTGGTTCAAATTCTATGATCCTTTTGTGGTTTAATAATGATGTTTTAACTGTTTCGACATTAATTTACTAGTTCTAAAAAATAATTTGTAAATTCATCTCTAAATTCATGTCGTGTTGTGTGTCAAGATTGTGTTGTTTTGAGACAAAACTAAATTGCAGAGAACACATCATGTTAAGCTGTTTAAAAATGAAATTAAACAATTAGCTAAAGCTACAATGTTGATATACATTACTGAATATAGAGTGTTTCGCTGCAGGCTGCCGGCGCCTTGGGCGGTGCACTGGCGATCGTGGAGGCGATACCGGAGCAATACAAGCACATGATAGGGGGACCATCTTTGAAAGTAGATCCACACACTGGTGCCATTGCTGAGGGGGTCTTGACATTTTTAATTGTCTTTGCTGTTCTTTTTATCATTCTTAGAGGCCCGAAGAGTCCAATATTCAGGACATGGTTGATTTCAATTGTGGTCGTAACATTGGTAACATCCGGATCTGCTTACACTGGACCTTCCATGAATCCTGCAATTGTAAGTTTCACCCTTTTCCGTTTTTGTATGTTAATCTACTTTGAGTTGTATCTGACTATTTGTATTTGGAAATGTATCATAGTTGCTTAAAGATAAGTAGCAACATAGGTTATATTAGTTAGCAACATAGGTTCTATGTGTTTCCCCCAATGTTTGGATCTGTGTCGGAGAGGGGTTCTTCGAGAAAAAGGAGTCACGAGTAACATAGACCGTCATTGGTGCCCTGTGTTTTCAGTTTTGGATTCCTGGTTGGTCAAGAATAGTTGTATCTGGATTTTGACTTTATGGACAAAGATTCGATCTATGTTACTCGGACTCGGTACAAGTGTTGGATTTGGGTATGTGTCCGACATGGATTTGTTGAATTATTATTTTTTAAGTTTCTCCATTTATTTAGAGGGTCCTTGTTGTTGGCTTGTTGCTTGCTTCAGTTTTCAACTTTTCTGTGGCGACCTTGTAAAGTGCTGATTACACATCCTATTCAATAAAGTTATACTCCAATGTAAATATGTATCACATTATGTATATATTGCCTCGCTTCTTATCGTTTCTTTAAATTCCATAAGTTCGTAAATCTTAACCAGTCGTTTCCTACGTTTCTTTTCGAAGGCAATCACGTGTTATTGGTGCAGATATTGTTTTAAACTCTAAATGCCTTTTGAATTGTGAATCATATTGCAGGCCTTTGGATGGGCATATGTATACAGCCAGCACAACACATGGGATCATTTTTATGTTTATTGGATCTGTCCATTCATCGGAAGTATATTGGCTGCGTTGGTTTTCCGGCTATTCTTCTCCCCAGCACCGGTGAAAGAGAAGAAAGCATAAGGTGGCTTAACAGAAGATAAGCTCAATGTTTATGCAATAAGCTGTTCTTTTCTCGACTTGGCTGACCCGATAATCCATATCTGTCTCTCATTTGCGGAGAACATGAACGAACCGTTCTTGTTCTATAGGGCTCTTTTTCTGCATTCTCTTGTCTGGTCGACAGCAAATTTTGTGAACATCTTCTGATCCACTTATTTTCAATGAAGTATGTTGCTTTAATTCTTTGATGTTAAACGCATATGTATTGGGAGTACAAAAAAATTAAGAAAGGGTTAAGAAAATACTCGTATAGAATACATACTCATGTTTCATGTTCGCCGTCTCGGCAACAAAATAGAGATCAGGGCAGGGCTAAGCTTATACAAATCTTATCGATCCTCATTTTCTAGGACTAGTTTATGATATTTTGACACTTTTTTCTCATAATTTCCATGAAAAAACAACATTATTATATAAAATACGCTTGCATACGATACGATAATGGCACAAATATTATGTTATGACATGCAAACTTGATGTATTGTGAAGTTATTGTAGCCAACGACGGACGCAGAATTTTATGTAAGGGGTTCGAACTATCAGGAAGCTATATTAGGAATGTAGATGTGCGAAATTAAATTATTAATAGAAAATACATAAAAAATATAAAAAATATAAAAAAAAATTAAAATTTTTAAGGAGTGCGATTGCCCTAAGACACTTGTGTCCCTCCCTGGTCGTAGCATCTTTTGATGCTTAAATTATATATAAATATTGTTATTTCTAATTCTACGGTAATTTTAGGGTAAGGAGCTTCAAAACAAGATTATAATTTTGTCTGTTTGTACAATTTTATATTGGATAAATATTTTATATACAGGCAAAAGTTTCTACAAGCGTCTTAGTTTTAGAGTATAGCCATAGGGAGTTAGTTTAGGATATAGGAGTTTAAGTGCAGGGGTTAGAATTTAGCGATATTTGTTTTAATTTAGGGTTTATAGGTTAAAACCTAAATCCTCACAATATTACCCTAAAAACTAAACCCTAAACCTTAAATTGAAATAACTATCCTTAAATTCTAAACACCTACACCTAAACCCCGAAACCCTATACCATAAACTAGGGGTGGGAATTGTCGGGTACCCGGTTTTTCGGGTACCCGGTTCATCCGGGTACCTCAAATAAAGGCCCGTGTCCCGGCCCGCCTTTTCCGGGTACCCGAGATTCGGGTACCCGACACACCCGAGTACCCGTCTAATCGGGTACCGGGTACCCGCCAGTTTTTTTTTTTAATTCGAATGATTTAAATATACCTAAAAAAAAGAAAAATTCGAATTATATAATCCAACATAAAGTTTAATATTCGAAATATCAAACCCAAATAACATTAGAGTCAATAATTACAATTTATATTCCAACATAAAATTAAATATATTGTATATACATATACTGTAATATATATAATATTCGAATTATATATATATATGGAGTGCGGTGAAATTGAGAGAGAAGACTAGTATGAATTGTGAAGGGAGAACATTTGAGGGATCGAGATTTGAAAATTAGGTTGTTTGATTTGAAAATATAGTGAATATAAGGATATTTTGTTTAAAAAATATAATTATATTTAAAATAAAAAATAAAAAAAATTAGGAACCGGGTACCCGAAATTAACCGGGTACCCGAAATTTTCTACTTTTGTGACCCGGGCCCGACCCGGGAAATGGCGGGCCGGGTACCCGACCCGGGTAAAAAAAAATTTCGGGTAATTACCCGGTTATTTGTATTCGGGTAGTCGGGTAGTCGGGTCGGGTAGTTCGGGTCGGGTATTTTCTCCCACCCCTACCATAAACTAATTCCCTATAGCTTAAAACTAAGGCGCTTGTGGAAATTTTCAGTGTATGAGATATTAATTCTTCTATATTTACATAAAAGGGTTAACTACTAGAATAGTCACTTATGTTTTCCCCCAATATAGAGTTGGTCACCAATTTTGAAAAACGACCAGTAAGGTCAATTACGTTTTCGGGGCGTAAATTTTTGGTAACTTGGCCGTTTGTTGCCGTTAAACATTGACGGCTTGCTGACCTGGCAGTTAAAAAAATAAGGGTAAACTACTACAATGGCCACTAAAATTTATCACATATACATTTCTGCTCCCCAATTTTAAAAAATAAACATTATGGTCACTATTAAAAAGGTTTCTTTATAATTTTACCCTTGAATTTTTAAAAATTTATTTTTAAACCAGCAAATTATGCAGTAAACTAGCAACTGGCAGCAGTGGGTACAAGGACTTTCAGTTCTTTTTCTTAGGTTCAAGGGTTCTATAAATCCTTGAACTTTAAAAAAATTAATTAAGTCTTTGAATTTTTTTATAACTAATTGAGCCTTATACTTTGAAATTTTGTCAATGCACCCTTTTGATTAAACAATAATAGAATAATTCAGAGTGAAAAAATAAGAGTAATTTAAAAATTTAGTTATTAAATAGGAAAAATAAATTTTTAAAAATTCAAGGGTAAAATTATAAAGAAATCTTTTTAATAGTGACCATAATATTTATTTTTTAAAATTAGGAAGCATAAATGTACATGAGATAAACTTTAGTGGTCATTGTAGTAGTTTACCCTTATTTTTTTTTCTATGTCAGGTCATCAAGCTGTCAATATTTAACGGCAGAGTGACCTAAAGTTTACGCCTCGAAAACGTAAGTGACCTTACTGATCGTTTTTTAAAATCGGTGACTAACTTTGTACTTGAAAAAAACATAAGTGACTATTCCAGTAGTTAACCCTTACATAAATTATTATCCAATGAAATTTCCCTATTTTTACAAATATAATTGAATAAAAACGATATTTACAAGACTCTGTAAAGTCAAACAAGAAAATTTGGATTTATAACATAAAATACAATTATTATATTTTCGTTCTATGTTTTACAATTAAAGAAAATATATGAATCTATGATTGATTTACACGAACCAACTTGTCTTAGTGGTTAAGGGAACGATTTTGTTCCTAGAGCTCACGGGTTTGAGCACCAGTTGTTGCATCATGGTAATTGAGCATGTATTGTCAAATGGTTGAGAATATATTCATAACATATATTACTTGTAATCACCTTAGCTTTTAAAAAAAAAATGAATCTATGATTGATTTGAAGATGCATGCAAATTAAATAAATTTACACGTTAAGTATTCTAATTCTAAGAAATCGTAGAAGGGAAAATTGCGAGTTTTTTTATATCTTAATTTATCATTGTAATTTTTTATTAAATTGTTTTATTTGACTTATTATTAAAAATGTATTTTGTTAGAATTAAAATATTGTCGGTTAAGATTTATTTATAAATAATTACAAGGTAGTATTCATAAATATTATCATTTGACAAAGCACACACTTTGTAGACTTTGTGATTGAACTCGAATTTTATTTTTCACTTGAACCACTTATTGAGTTCAAAATCAGTTGAATTTTAAAAATACATTAGAAATACTTTTTTATTTTCGGTTTCTCTAAAATACAATAAACTAAATATATATATATATGTATTTAATAAAATAAGTTACGATCTGAGAATGAATCTTTGTACTAATTAATTCAATACAGGTAATTATTAAAAAAAAACAGAAAAACAAAAACAAAAAATTCTCCCTCTCTAATCTATTTCCTCCCCAAATCCCTCCCACTACATTTTCTCTTTCTCTCCTCATTTTCCTTTTCAATCCCAATCCTTTCACTTTTTTATTACATTTTTTTGGTGTTTTTATTTAAGTTCAATTTCTTATAAATTCGAAAATAACGAAGTTAAGGAACTTGGAAGATCTGCAGCCATTACCGGCTTCCACCGGCAACGGCCAGATCCGGTACCGAACACCATCCTCTACCGAGCTCCTCGAATCCGGATCAAACGGAGGCCCATTATCTCCGCCCGGAAACGGTACAGACGATCACCCCGAGAAGATGATCAAGCGTTCAATGTCCAGGCATGAGTCCATCTCCGACAAGATCCATAAGTACAGAGGCGTTTTGCTGGTCATCTCCATCCCTATTGTGCTTATAACCTTTGTGTTATACGTCATGCCGGGGAAATCGGCGTCTGATGCGGCCGTGATGGAGGAGATCGAGTTAAATAGCAGGAGAGTAGGGGCGAATTCCAGAGGGAATAGGAATTATGCGGTGATTTTTGATGCGGGGAGTTCCGGAAGTCGAGTTCATGTTTATTGTTTTGATCAGAATTTGGATCTTGTTCCAATTGGCTCTGATTTAGAGCTTTTTGAACAGGTAATTTATCCCCCCCCCCCCCCAGATAGTAATTTTTTAGACAGAATTATGTTTTCTTGGAATGTAGATTTGTCGATGATTTAGTTGTAGATTTAAATCTGGAATTTGCATGAGAACCGTAGCTTTAAGATGATGATTTATATGATAATTCAATGCTATAATCTCGGTTTTTCCCTTTCTGTTTTTCTCAAATTTTGCGAAAGAAAGATTATATTAATGACCTTTATTTGATATTTGTGAATTATGACATAGTTTGGGTCAAATTTAAAGTAGGATTTTACTTCAATTGAACAAAAAGGGAAGTTTCAATTTTCAAACATCAATTGTTTGGTCTTTTTCCAATGTGCCGTTTTATTTATGTGCTGTGGAATTCTTGAATTTTATGCAGTTGTTTTCCAAGTATTAATTAGTTTTGTACGGTTTGTCTATTGTAGCTTAAACCAGGTTTGAGTTACTATGCAAAAAACCCGCAGGCAGCAGCAAATTCATTAAGTTCTCTTCTTGACAAAGCAGAAAGTGTTGTGCCAATGGATTTGCGATCAAAGACCCCTGTCAGAGTTGGGGTAGGTACTACATACATCCATTGTGCATTTTTATTTTTGCATTCTAAGTCTCTTAATTTGCTGAAAAATGGGAATTTGAATGTTGTGCAGGCAACTGCTGGTCTGAGGGCACTAGGAGGCGACGCATCTGATAAAATTTTGCAATCGGTAATTATTTCTTTTTTGATGTTTGTTATGTTCACAGCATTTACTTTGTCATTTCCTCAAGCTAATGTATTTTTAAAAATACATATTTAGGTTAGGGAACTTTTGAAAAGTAGAAGCACCCTTAAATCTGAGGCAAATGGGGTCAAAATTCTGGACGGCTCTCAAGAAGGTTCTTATGAGTGGGTATGATATGCTAAATTTTCTTGTACTTTTATACTTTGCTTTTACTTTGTTTACTATAACTGGGGTTAAAGCATATTGGCAATCCCTGTAGGCTGTATTACAGTCAGAAGTGCAATTTAGTCCTTGTATTTTATAACTGAGCAATTTAATCCTTAAGCGTTTGCTATAGGTGCAAACAAGTAAAATTGATCAAAACATTAATATTTAAATGCTGATGTGGACTTTTGAAATCTTGTAAAGGACATTATTTGAAATCTGAATATAGTATAAGGATTAAAGTGCACTTTTGAATATAATACGAGGACCACTTGATGTTTTAACCTTGTTACTGATCAACGCGATCAGTCTTGTCAAGATGATTTCATGGTGGTGCTCATGCCAGAGGTGGAACAAAGGGAAACTAGAATGCGTATTTTTACATGCAGTCAGAGATCAGAATTCATTGGAAATTTTCCTACTGATTGGGCCAATGGGCCTAACTTTGACTTTCTTAATTGACATCTTCTATTATAGGTGACAATAAATTACCTATTAGGGAATTTGGGAAGGACATATCAAGACACAGTTGGCATAGTTGATCTTGGTGGTGGATCTGTTCAAATGGCGTATGCCATCTCTGAGAATGCTGCTTCAAGGGCTCCAAGTGTACCAGCGGGACAGGACAATTATGTAAATGAAATGTATCTGAAGGGATCAAAATATCACCTTTATGTTCACAGGTGACTTCATTTTGACAAATTATGATTCTACTAGTGATTTGAAATGGATGATAAAGAGAAAATTTAATGGGTTGTGATTCCTTAAGTGGTCAATTTTATCATTCCGTGTCTCTGTTCAGTCATGTGATTTTATACTCTCATGAGCCATGAGCATATTTATATTGAGATCTATAATTATATGTTGCATTTTCGTGAGCAGCTATTTGCGCTATGGCTTATTGGCAGCTCGAGCAGAAATTTTGAAGGTCTCTGACAAATCTGGCAACCCTTGTATCTTGGAGGGTTTTGATGGTATGTTTGAATTTGTTCGATCACGACTCTGACTCTACAAAGAGCATTCTTTTAATTATTTGGGCCACATATGGTGATCATGATGTACGGATTCAGTAACCAAAGTTTAGTGATCACTTAAACTGTAATCTTTGGCACTCAACTCTGTACTGAAAATTGTAGTTCATCTCTCTAGTCCAAAAGACTGAATGCTCTGAATAATGGAATAGTTATAGTAGTTATAACATCCTTATTCCTCCGTTCTTTGTTGGGCATAATATTTGCCATTAAGTACTTAACATATTGGGCATTTCATCTTTCCAAGGTACTTATAAATATGGAGGAGACGAATTTAAAGCATCAGCACCGTCATCCGGTTCAAGTGTGGAAGAATGCAGGAGGTTGACTCTCAAGGCTCTTAAAGTAAATGATTCATGCACGCATATGAAGTGTACATTTGGTGGCATATGGAATGGCGGAGGTGGGGATGGACAGAAGAATCTGTTTGTTGCTTCATTTTTCTTTGATAGGGCTGCCGAGGTATTGCATGATCGAGAATTGTATTGCCTGAAACAAACTGATTAGCCTTTCTAACGAGTTTGTTTATGAATACAGGCCGGTTTTATTAAAGCCAGCGATCCTGTTGCAAAAGTTCAGCCTCATTCGTTTTTAGACGCTGCTAAACACGCTTGTCAAACCAAGTATGCAGATGCTAAAACAACATATAAAGATTTGAGCGAGAGTAACCTTCCCTATATATGCATGGATCTGGTTTACGAGTACACCCTACTTGTCGATGGATTTGGTAAGCCTATACTTTTGGCATCGAATTCAAGTTAAACTTCGTACTTCATAGGTATCTTAGGATTCTCATCAACCCATGATATCATTTTCTCGGACAGGACTTGATCCCTACCAAGATATTACATTGGTGAAGAAAGTGAAATACCGGGATTCCTTCGTCGAAGCCGCTTGGCCACTGGGCAGTGCCATCGAAGCTGTATCGTCATGAAGTAAAAATTCCAGGTCAGATTACTTACTGGAAATTTCCATGTCTTAGGGTTCTTAAGCATTGGTATTTCCTGATCGAATACACTGCTGATAAATATTCAGAACGAAGCACCATTGGATATTCGTATTCGAGATCGGATTTTTGGTGGGGGAATAATCGGAAGAGAGAAAAGTTTCATTTAATCCTCATTGGTAATTACATTTTTATTAGTTTTCCCGATTTTTATAATTTTTGCGAGTTAATTGAATTAGTTCATTAGATTGTAACAGATTACATTACCAACGTGTTTGTTTCCCTTATATTTTTGTTAGCTAAAAACATCAATTTGATCTTTAGGAAATAAAATTTTTAATTTGATATTGAATTTGTATTTTGTAAATTAAATGCTTTAGCTTTTTTAGCATAATGTTTTGTTCAATGTAGTATTATTAAGGGATTATATTTTTATACACAAGTTGTATAAAAAAAATTATACAAGACTTTTCTAACATAATGTTTTTGTTCAATGTAGTATTATTAGGGATTATGTTTTTATACACAGTTGTATAAAAAAATTATACACCACTTTCTTTAAAATCTAAAATTTAATTCTTAACTCCAACACTCTAATTTTAAATTTTAAATTGTACCACTTAAATTCTAAATTAAACTTCTAAAATGTATCCATATTTCTATTCAACCGTGTTGTATGTTTGATTATACTCCCATTATCATTCGATGAAAAAAATACGTTTTGTTCGTTAAAAACGGTTTGTTTTTTATTTATAATCTTGCAATTATTCATTCAATTTTTTAAAAATAATTTGTATAACCAAAAGTAGAAGTAAAAGAAAAAGATCATTTTTGAAAATAAAATATTTGGAAGAAAGTATGATTAAAAACATTCAAAAGTTTGGATAATTAAAGTTTGAATCATTTTTTGATACAAACGGAATCAACCCATGTTTCCTTTATTGATTTTTTTTATAGTGATCATATATGAAAAGGAGTTAAAAATTGAAATCTTGAAAATCTATTTTTTTAAATATTGTTTTCTGTAATTATAATATTTTTATATTTAAAAATAAATTACATAGATAAAATTGTTTGAATTTAATTTTTTTAAACAAAATAATATATGGTGTTTAACTAAAACTCAATTTCATTGCGGGCATTGAGAACACAATCTACAAATTACATGTGTTTTATTTGTTTAATTTTTCTGCCTAATTTGTGACGATGCATTGCAACTTGCAAGTTATTTATTTCTAAAAAAACAAAAAAAAAACTAAGGAATTCACTACTTTTTATGAAATTAATAAACATGTGCATTGTGCAAAAAAAGTAAAGAGCTTATGAATTAGGTTTGTTTTCCGCCTTTACCATTTTGCTTAAAAATCAATTTAAAGGACAAAGAAAGTGAATAGAGATGAATAATAAAGCTAGATCAATTATCTTTTGGAAAAAAAAAAAGAGAGAAATTTTTGATTAATTGACGTGCGAGAATAAGAGGTGGGAACTGTTTGGGAGACGGGAAAATTATCTCTGCCCCGAGTCCTCACATGAGAACTTATAAAGCATGGAAGGCAGAGGAAATTGGCGGGATTAGGAAAAGCACAAAGAAGCTTGATTCAAAGCAACAAAAAGTTATTTCACTTTCAGAGTTGAATTTTTGAGACAGTAAGTTGAAAGCCATTGTTCTACTCTTATAATTTATTGCTCAGCAGTTTTCTACTCATTCTGTCATTTTCTCGAACACTTCCTATGCAACCTAGAAATGTGGGGAATCAGGTTTACAAGATCAAAGCTTTATGCTTTTTCAGTTTTCGCTACTGCCCATTTGAAAGAAGTGCATTTAAAACCAAACCGATACCAAAGTCCCATCTTTGAAACAGTTGGAACAACTACAAAATCAATAGCTATCACCAATCCTCTGAATTTTCGTTTCTCATTTCAGTTATCTTCTTTTGGTACTTCAAATATCGATTTCCCAAGAGAATCAAAGGATGGAAGTTTTGATGAAAACATTGATAATGATAATGATGATGACGAAGATAGTGATGGTTTTGATGGCAATAGTGTAAATGGATTGAGTTTAAGCCATGACATTACTCGGGATGTAAAGAAAATTATGGACATAATCCGTGAAACAAGCAGGAATTATCTTGAATTGAAGAATAAGCTTGAACAATGTGGTGCAAGGGTTTCCTCTGAGTTGGTGGTGGAGGTGCTTTCTCGGGCTCGACATGATTGGGAAGCGGCGTTTACATTCTTTTTATGGGCTGGGAAACAGCCTGATTATGCTCTTTCGTTGCGGGAATATCATACCATGATTTCTATTTTAGCGAAGATGAGGAAGTTTGATACTGCATGGACGTTGATTGAAGAAATGAGAGGAGGGCGAGCAGGCCCTTGTCTTGTGACACCGCAGACTCTTTTGATCATGATAAGGCGTTACTGTGCTGTGCATGATGTGGGAAGGGCTATAAACACGTTTTATGCGTATAAAAAGTTTAAATTTGATGTGGGAATTGAGGAGTTCCATAGTCTGTTGTCTGCCCTTTGTCGATACAAAAATGTGCAGGACGCTGAGCATCTGATGTTTTGTAACAAGGATGTCTTCCCATTTAATACCAAGAGTTTTAATATTATACTGAATGGCTGGTGTAATGTGATTGGGAGTCCACGTGAAGCAGAGAGGGTTTGGACTGAAATGAGCAAGAGAGGTATTCGCTATGATGTTGTGTCATATGCAAGTATCATGTCCTGCTACTCAAAGGCCTCTAATCTTAACAAGGTACTTAAGCTTTTCACCCAGATGAAATCAAGGGGGATTGAACCAGATAGGAAGGTTTACAATGCTGTAATTCATGCTCTTGCAAAGGCTAGGCATGTAAAAGAGGCCATCAATCTTCTCAAAGCTATGGAAGAAAATGGTATTGCTCCAAACGTTGTTACTTATAATTCACTAATAAAGCCTCTATGCAAAGCGCGGAAGATAGATGAGGCTAGACAAGTCTTTGATGAGATGTTGCAGAAGGACCTCACTCCTACAATTCAGACCTACCATGCTTTCTTTCGTATTCTAAGAACTGGGGAAGAAGTGTTTGAGCTCTTGAACAAAATGAGAAAGATGGGCTGTCAACCAACCAATGATACTTATATCATGCTGATAAGAAAGTTTAGTCGATGGTGCCAGTTTGATAATGTCTTCAAGTTGTGGAATGAGATGATTGAAAATGGGGTTGGTCCTGACCGTAGCTCATATATTGTATTAATTCATGGGCTGTTTTTAAATGGGAAGTTGGACGAAGCATACAAATATTACATGGAGATGAAGGAAAAACAGTTTTTGCCGGAACCAAAAATAGATGAGATGCTGCAGAGTTGGGTTTCTGGTAAGCAATTTGCAGAGAGTCAAGTGGCTGATCTGAAGAACAATCAGTTGCTAGATAACCAGTTGAACAACCGGAACATAGTTCAATCGAGAAAACTTGATCAAGAGAAAGATTTTCTCAAGGAACCTGAAACCAGAAGAGTTGTCAGAGAAAAAGGTTTTTCTTTTTGGGAGAAATAGGTTTGCACGAGTCCATAAAATGTCATAATATCTCGTATGGGATGGGACAATAAGTCTATAGGCTTCAATACTGAGATTCCTTTGGATACTATCCGGTGCATGAGATTGTCCATCAGCAACAACAATCCTGAATGCATCATTTCCTTATAACTATGTGACAATACTGTCTAACATTGTCGTTGAGAATATTCTTTTTGAATCATGAATAACTGACACTAAGCATGCATTGATTTCAAATTAATTGGGGTGTTACTCCATGAATGTCATCTGTACATCTATATGAAATGCACATCGTATCCTTTTATGGATGGTGAGATGTTTATATTGTGCTGCTCCTCTAAACTGTTTTTGGATCCAAAACCATCCTTGGCCTGATATGAACCATGCTTTTCCATGTCGCTAACATACAACCGTGTAGCTACTTAGTCTTATGGGCATATGGTAAGGGAGCTAACACAACTGTTGCTCCAGGAGTAACAAGTATTAAAGCTATACTTTAGCACATTTGCATCCCTACTTTTAAGTAGTTGGTTTAACGGAGAGTACTTGAGATTGTTATCTTAAATTCATATATGTTCTGGGTTTACATGGTAAGTAGCTATAATGAATAATCGCACAGCATTGACTGGATTTTTCATACTCGTGCTCTATGTTGACTCTAACACTGCCTCTTTCGTATTGCCAATTTATTCTAATCTATTAATATTTCTGTTCTATGTTGCTCTGACTCTTTATCTTTTTTGAAGTATTCATGTTTGAAATTTGTGTCTGACATGTATTTGGACATGAGTATGAGGATATGATCCTTTAGATACATGGAAATTAGAAAAATACATATCCGTATACGATATTAACACATGTATTTGAGTAACATAATCAGTTTTTTTGTTCCTTCAGGATCTCCAAAATCTTACTTCACTTGCATTTTCTAGGTCTGTTGTTTATTGACTATGAACATTCTTATACTATTAATAGCCACCGACCTCCAGGCTCCAAGCCAATTCCATGTCTTAGTTTGAAAGGCCTTCCATCCAGCAATCCATAGTCAAAGCTCAATACTGTTTAATATGTCATATGTGACGTTCTATGCTGAGCTGAGCAATCAATCTTCTGTTATTGAGAGAATTTTCCTACAAATCAGGCTGACAATTGATGGATGTGTTTTGATTTGAAATCAGTATCTCTAGCTGCCTACTGAGATCAAGTTGGTCTAATAATCATTAGCTTTTTAGTTTGGTAGTGAAATTAAGTTCTTATTAAAAGCTACTTTGACATCTTGTAGCTTCATCAATGGCTAGTTGTCCCCACATTCTTTCATTTCAAAGTAAGTAAACTTCTCTTTCTCTATTTTCTTTGTCTTGTCAATTCCAATATCACATAAATTTAATTAGTGAATGTGAACAGAAATGTGGATGAAGCAGCACTGTGTTGTTTTGATTCTTAAAATTTTGAAATATTTGTTTGACATTTGTGTCTGTTGTGTATCTGGATATGGATATGAAATATGACCTTCCGAGGACTCCCAAGGAAAAACTTTGAAAAAAAATGAATATACACATGTTGAGCACATTCATGATATCTCCATATTATAAACTTAAAGGGTATTTTAGAGGTATTAATGGCTGAGTGACATTGAATGTTACTTGGACACGGGTAGGTGTTGGATACATGTATATATTCTAAGTTGCACATATTTGTATTTGATACATGGATTAGGTGTTGGATCATATATATATATACAAGAACTGAATCTAAATAGTCTAAGAAAAATGAAGAGTTGGAATGATTTCTATATCACTCTAGATTTAGTTCCAAGTTAGGTTTAACTCATTATCTGGTGGGGATGCTTCTTATGAGAAAAAGCTGGTGCATTGCCATTTGACATGAGATAACCACTACCTATAGATTAGGTGAATTACACGTGGAAAACTACTTGGTATCATTTTCATGACTTTTTCCGCATTTGGAACTTAGTTAGCTGATGCGCTTTCTTACATGCCATTGCCATCCATTTGTCTTTGACTAGTCTTAACTTGTATGGCTGTATGATCCCATTCTCAGTCAAATATTCCTAACATCTGATGTAAACTACTGATTCCATTATTCCGATTATTCTTTATTTTTCTTGAACAATCCAAAGCATTTTCTGATATGGGTGCGGGATATGATCGATTGATCGTCTAACTATATTGAAAAGCTTGAAGATATCTGTATTTGACACTCATGTTCAAGTCCAAATAACATTGTGAACTTTGAAAAGGCACAGATTACCATTTGATTACTCGACGTTCGTCTTCTTTTCCGCACGATTTAGCTGGTTTTTTTAACCTTTTTTCCCTCTCCTTACAGGTAGAATCAAAAGTCAAGGTTCTCACAACCAAGTAAAGAGATGCTTTTCAAGGTATTACACCTTCTCTTACTCATATTGGCTTGGCTTAAAGTTTTCCACTTTTTCTCTTTCATGTCTATCTGCAAGCTGGGATAATGGCAACTTTAGAAAATCACTACTTCGAATTTAGGGATGGCTATCATGTACGGGTATGTATCGAATATGAACATGTTCAACTTTTTAAAGTTTATATACATCTATATGCATGTATCTGAAAAATCATATCTTATATTCATGTCTGAATATGAATCGAACACGAGTGCTTTAGAAAAAGACGAAAACTTTGACAACATAGACATTGGCTACTTGATGAAGGGATGGTATATGATTATATAATTGTGATTTTGACATGTGGGTATTAGAATTTCAGGTGAACAAGTTACCTAGTACATGGAAAGTAATGGAGGTTGAGGGCAAGCAAGCTTTGAATTCCCAGGTACTTTCCTAGACGACAGATTCAAAGCATGGAAAACCCCTTTTCTTTGCATTAATAACAATCTGGATTAAGAAGAAAAAAAACTCGTTTTCAGCCAAACAAAAGCATCTTCGAAGGACAAATATCAGAATCTCAAAATAAATAATAATAATTATTATAATATTGTGGATAATTATAAAACAACCTTTTTTTCTTACTCTTATTCTTTCTTTAGCATATGCTCCAAAACCCCATCATCTCTTTAGTCTTTTGTCTTTATTCATCTTCTTACTGTCCAACTTTGATACTTTCTCATGTTGGTGATATCGAATCGAATTGAAAATTTTCGTATTATTAAAAAAAATAAGAATTCAATGAACTGGTAAAAAATTGCGTAAAATCACAATTTAGTCCCAACTAATTTGATCTGTTTTTCCTTCTTTTTGAAATTGTCAAAAAATCTTTCTATTATTAATAATTTTCCCTAGGTCTTCCTTAGTAATCAAACAAATTATATAGTGTATTTTAAAGGCTTTAATATTATATAAGTGCTTAAGCTATACCGTTTTTAAAGTAGGCTCCTAAAATAAACCACGTGTCAAAAACTGATTGTATGTTGGATGTTTGGGTTTGTATGTTGGATGTTTGGGTTTTTTTTTATTGGAGGCACTTAAAACAAATAAAATAAAATTTTAAGTACCTATTTTGACTAAAATAAACTTTTTAAGTACATAAAATAAAAAAAATATATAATTTAGACACAGCCTAATTTAAAATAATGAAATAATGCTGGCGATTTCCTAGTCCATACAATACGCTATCGTTTGCTGCTTCTGACATTAAATCCGTAGCGAACGAAGCTAACTAAGATTATTCGAGCACGTGATTAAAGAGAACACGTCCGCGTAAATTTGTGGAGTTTTTCACGTAAAAGTTGCTTTATGTTTAATTGTATCGTAATTTATGATATATGTGGAGAGGATTTTTGTTATATATGAATTTAATTAATTACTAACCCTGAACTCGTAGAGTGATCCTAATAATAAAAGATTATGACCTTGTTTGATAATTAGCGGATAACTGATAGTGGATAGCGGATTATATTAGTTGATAGTTTATTACATTAGCTGGTTTGATTAGTTGATTGTATAAAAGTGTTTGCTAAAATTAATTGATAGTTATTAGATTATTTAAACAAGCAAAATGATATATAAGGACATGATTATATTCAATACTTGTTTGAATAGTTTATTAGTTATCAATATTTTGTATCTAATTATTATTAATTAGATCTATAAAATTATTTTTAATATAACTTTTCTAAACATAATCAAATATTTATATATTAATTTATTATTTATATAATTATTTTAATATAATTTAATCAATTAATAAATTTAAATACACATATAAATATGTGATAATAAAAAAATAAATAGGATACATAGGGTGAAAAAATATTTAATTTAGGTTATTTTGAGATTTTTGATAATTGGTAAGGTTAAAAGAGTCTTTACAACTCTAATATCAAACCTATAATCTCAAAAAGCTCTTATTATGAGTTTTTTTAAAATTAACGGTTTCACCCCAATTCGCTATTTACCAAATAATAATATTAGTGGATTTGACTGGTCAAATCTCTAATTATGCTTCAAGCCTTTATTTTTTGCCCAAACCTCTCTTACTAAACATGGTCGATGTATTTTATTCAGGTGACTCGGGTTTGAGCACTATGTGTGCATGGTTTATGTGCGTTAAAAGACTAAAAAATTGAACAAATATTACCTTATAACATCATATATTAAAAAAAATAATTCTAACCCTAAATGCATGCACCCACCGAATATTATAAAGTAATCCATGTCTAATCACGCGCGTGTGGTAGATTAGTCAAGATTGACTTTCTCAATTATATTTTTTTTTATAAAGTCATTGTTAATCTTAATTTATTGGATTTCCCCTTGATTAACTTATATAAAAAATAGTGCATATTTTAAGATTATATCAGATAAAAGCCAAAGGAGGAGGATATTGAAGCTTGGGTATCATTTGAAAACTAATTTATGTGAGGCTTAATTCACGCTTGATTAGGATCATGCTGACGTGTCGTGAAAATAAATAAATATAGTTTTTAGATTTGGTATAAGATTATCGGATTATACTATGAATTGCTGGATAATGGTGGGCTTTTAAGGTTACATGTGTTCGTTGCATCCTATAACAAAACCTTAAAGCAATAAACGAATCTTAGAATTCAGATTTATGGTAAAATTAGTATAATTTAATCAAATACATATTCGATACTTATTTTATGTTTGAATTATTTTTTGGCAGAAGGTCAAATAACGTTTCACTTTTTTCTTAATTTCAGCCATATCTTTTTTTTTTTTTTGCAAACAATCATCTAACGTTTCATTCTTCGTTCAAATTTCACTTTTGTTGGATGAAAATCGTTAGTCAACTAACGATCAACACTTGAGACTAACGTGGTATGTCTGCAGGGCATGGGGAGATGATGTAACACTGTCACGTGACAATTTTTGCTGACATAGCAATTGGTTAAAATATTTAAAATATATTTTCTTTGATAATAATAATAAATTAATTTTTTAATTTTTAAAAATGTAATGTCAGCAAAAATACCATGTGGTAGTGCTACATCATCTCTTCATGCCCTGCAAACATGTCAAGTCAGTCTTAGGCGTTGACCGTTAGTTGGTTAACAATTTCCATCCAATAAAGGTAAAATTTAAACGAAAAATAAAACGTTAGATAGTTGTTTATACACAAAAAATATTACTAAAATAACCAAACGATGTGGGCTATTTTTTACCCTTTACCTTATTTTTTATACAATTAAACCAAATCTTTTGTCTGATTGTTTAGAGAAAAATTATAAACAATGACTGCCAAAATGGAATCCAATTCCATAATAAAGAATCTTGGGACAGGAGCATGGAATTTCATTCTCTGGGTTTTAGTGCAGTCCAGTCTGTCCAGGAGTGTGAAATTAAAATCCAAATCCAGCCAACGATATAAGTAGTTTTATTAAATAAATAGGTACATTATTTAATAGGTACATTTTAAGTCGGAATTCGAACACATATTTTATATGGCAATATAAATGTTTTTGTAATTGCCATTAGGCCAACTAATGGTTCTCGTGTCATAGATAGTTTTATTAAAACTTCAAAATTTATCTCACTCATTTAAAAATGTGTCTATGTTCAAATTAATTTTAAATATAAATTGTAAAATAAAAAATGACTAATTGATACAATTATCATTTATAATTTTATCTATCATGTTAAATCGAATAATAATCCGTTTTTAATAGTAAACTCATTTAAATTTTATAATAGTTTACTATCATCTTATTTATTGATCTTTTATACCATTAAATACTAATCAAAAAATTAATAACATGTTAAAACGTTATCCAAAATCTAATGGGAAGAAACGTGGCAAGGAATAGGATTTATCTAAAAAAACAAAACCAAATGATGTAATTAAATTAAGATCATGGCTTAATTAATATGCCGCCACCTTTCCCCATACGTAGGAGAAGCTCAAACCCACAAAAAAACAAAAATCTTTATAAGTCAAAACGATAGCCAATCATCTTCAACATTCCCCACCTTAGCTGCCACTTTCCATGGGATCTTGGGACCTTTCTAAACCCAACTCATTCCCCACACACGACCATTTATAAAATCAGTTTTTTAATATAAAATCTTAAGTTCGAGTCTTATTCTATGTAAATTACGTATAAATTTAAAACTTTAAAATTAAAAAATTATTATTTTTTGTCACAAAACGACACAAATCCTACCTCCATAAAATCCCAACGTTCCTCCCCTTCTAAAAAAAATTCAATTCCTTTCTTCCTGTTTTGTGTGTTTGTGGTTTTGCCTTCCAAAACCAAAATTTGTCAACTTTGTCATAGATTTAATTTAATTAAGAACATGAAGCACCCACATTCAGGTTTGCCTCCAGGGTTTAGATTTCACCCTACAGATGAAGAACTCATCCTTCATTACCTAATGAAGAAACTCAGCTCCTCGCCTTTCCCGGTTTCCATCATCGCCGATGTCGATATCTACAAGTTCGATCCCTGGGACTTACCTGGTGAGTCTTCCTTGAACAACCCTTTCAATGTTATCATCTAAGTAATCATTTTGAAGCTTGTTTTAATGTGGTAATAATGTCATGTCTTATATTGTGTTGGTGTTCGTTTATTTTTTTCGTCAGATAAGGCTGTGCTTGGTGAGAAAGAATGGTACTTTTTCAGCCCGAGAGACCGAAAGTACCCTAACGGTGCAAGGCCGAACAGGTCAGCCGGATCTGGGTATTGGAAAGCAACCGGGACAGATAAGATTATAGTTACATCTTCAATGGTACCTGGAAGGGGTGGAGTACTGCATTCGAATATCGGTGTAAAGAAAGCGTTGGTGTTCTACAAAGGAAGGCCTCCGAAAGGGACGAAGACGAACTGGATCATGCACGAATACCGCCTTTCGCAGAGCCCCAACTCGAACTACAACAACAGGCCATTGAAGTCTAGAGATTGCTCCATGAGGGTAAGACCCCTGACTCTTCAATCTTCTATATTTGGTGCTATTCTATGTTGGTCTTGTACTAATCTTATGTTCATTTTAATGCCGTTTTTAGTTGGATGATTGGGTTCTTTGCCGCATATACAAGAAATCACATGCTTTGTCTTCAGCATCAGCATCGACATCGGCAGCAAACGATCGAGTTCGAGAGGAAGATGAAGCAGAACAGTTCATTCAAGATGCCCTTTTACCAGCCCTGGAAAGCCCTTCAACCAACAACAATAACAGTATCAATACTATCAAGCTTCATCCTCAGAAATCATGTTCTTTCTCCAATCTGTTAGATGCCACGGACTACTCGATGCTCAGTAGTTTCCTTGCAGATAACCAGTCCAACACAACTGGATTTGAATCTTCCTCGTTCGGCTTTCGGAACATCGAACATCCCCCGGCCGGTAGTGGTGACAGCAGGTTGCTGCAAAAGCTTCCCCACTCGGATCCAAGCATGGGAAACAAACTCAAGCGCCAGTATTCAAGCATTGATGAGGATTACTTGGAGCCATCAAAGAAACATATAGGTTCTTGCAGTAACACTAAGAGCACCGGCCAATCTGACGTGACTCAGTACAACTTACTAAATCAGCCATTTTTCAACCATAGTTTACTTCTAAATCATCATTTTCAATTCCAAGGATAGAAAAAAAATCATTTCCAATGATTTAACATGTGTGATTTTTGTGTTGGGAAAAAATGTAAAAACTTAAGTTACAATATTTGAAGTATTTGAGAAAAAATCAAAATTTTGTAGAGAATTTATATCATAATCACACTTTGTAAAATAATGTATTTGAAGATGAAGGCGAGTTCATCTTAAATTTGGGTATAAGTATTTGTCACATGATGGAACTTGAATATTTAACTCGAAATTGTATTGTTTTAATTTTAAGTGTATCAAAATTATTATCTTAGCAGAATTTATCGTAAAGAGATTATTATTATCCCAAATGAATTCGAATAAATATTTATATTAAAGGATTAAAATTAATGAACAGAAATTAGAGGTATAATCACACAAGATACAAATAAAGTCGTGTTGTTATGAGTTTAAAAAAATGCTTTTCCTTCAAATATTTCCAACATTTTGGATGTCTTTGAGAACCATATACAATGATGCAATAAACAGAGGTTTAACAAAATTTCACTGAAAATAAACCAAAACCATTTCATTGCTTATGTTGTCTTTAAACCATGTTGAAGTCGACAAAACTTCTATTTCCATCCAAAACTAAATTTTCTCCATGGTTCCTTCGATCATTTACTTCTTTGCTTTCACCTGGATCGCCTCAACAAATCGAAACCCATCTTTCCCATTCACATCAACTTAAACAAAACTCTCAAAAATACTTCCTTTTCTCATTCTTAAAAGAAAACCCAACAAATCAAAGAGTCCCAAAGCAAGTTCATTCTCACTTACTCACAACTGCCTCATTTTCCCACTCTGTTAGACTCTTCAATGCTTTAATTAGATGCTATTCTGCAAGTGAAAATCCCAAAAATGCCATCTTTCTTTACCAACAAGTCCAAAGGTTCCACCTTTACTTCAAATTTGATAGCTTTACTTATGCTTTTCTTATTAAAGCTTGCGCTAGTTTAACTGGCTTAGCTTTAGGCAAACAGTTTCACGGGGTTGAAATAAAAATGGGTTTTGAGTCTCATGTTTATGTGCAAACTGTGCTGGTTAATATGTATGTAGAAAGTAGGGGGCTAATTGAGTGTAAGAAAGTGTTTGATGAAATGCCTGAGAAGAATCATGTTACTTGGAATGTGATGATCACTGGCTTGGCTAAGCAAGGAGAGATTGAGTTTGCACGTTGTTTGTTCGAAAGGATGCCCGATAGGAATATTGTTTCGTGGAGTGGGATGATTGATGGATACACTAGGATGAACCGGCATAGGGAGGCTTTAGGATTGTTTCGAAGAATGGTTGCGGATGATGGGGTTGATCCTAGTGAAATAACGCTCTTAGCTATTTTGCCAGCTATTTGGAACATTGGAGATGTCAAGATGTGTCTGTTGATTCATTGTTATGGATTGAAGAGAGGGTTTCTTGTGTCCGACATTCGTGTCATGAATTCGTTTATAGACACATATGCAAAATGCGGTTGCATAGTAAGTGCATCGAGGTTTTTCAATGATATTTCGACTGCTACGAGAAATTTGGTTTCATGGACATCATTGATTTCAGGTTTTGCAATGCATGGGATGGGGAAAGAAGCTGTTGAGAGCTTTGAAAGGATGGAGCAAGAAGGTTGGAAGCCAAATAGAGTCACTTTTGTGAGTGTTTTAAACGCTTGTAGCCATGGATGTCTGGTTGAGGAAGGGCTCAAGTTTTTCGACAAGATGGTTAATGAGTACCGAATCTCGCCTGACATTAAGCACTATGGGTGTTTGGTGGACATGTTGGGGAGAGCAGGGAGGTTGGAAGAAGCCGAAAAGATTGCTCTAGAGATTCCTTGTGAGATATCAAATGAAGTGGTTTGGAGAATTCTGTTGGGTGCCTGTAGCTTTTACGGTAATGTCGAGATGGGTGAGAGGGTGACATTGAAGATAATGGGTATCGAGAAGAGATACGGAGGTGACTATGTTCTTATGTCGAATATCCTTGCGGGTGCCGGAAGGTTCGCAGATGCTGAGAACTTGAGAACATTGATGGAGGAGAGGAATGCCATCAAAGTTGCTGGCTCTAGTGTGACATGATACCTTGGTGTCAAATACTCTAATGTGTAACCATAGTTGTTGATGATGATTCTTCCCTTGTGTTGTAATCTCAGTTTCAACAGTTAGAAAATGCTGTATGAACTGAGATACGAATGACATTTTACACATTTCTCTGTAAATCTTGTCGGAAGACAATCGGATTTGTATTATTTAGAAATAAAAAAAATTAAGATAAAAAGGCATGTCCGAAACTCCTCTATTTTTGCAAAATCTATACCACTTGTCAAAAAATTGTCTAATTACATTTACATGCATCTACAGACCAGCATGAACCCAGATTTGCAGTTTCTTCAGGTGAATTACGAAGAGCACAAATCCATGTGCTATACCCTTAATGTCCATGTGTTGCCTTTCTTCCGATTCTTTAGAGGAGCTCAGGGGCGTCTATGCCAATTTAGCTGCAGCAATGCGACGGTTAGTCTTGTTCTCCCTCTGTTCTGATGCAGATTTTATCAGATATGTTTAGTAAACCGAATTATAGGGAAGCACCCTATCTGTCATTTTATGCTCATCTTCCTACTATGATGCATATCAATAAAATATGTGGAACTTGAATTCCAATGGTGAAAACTGAAAACGAATTCATTGGAGGAGTCACATTTATGAACATTGAATGGTGAAAACTGAAAACGAATTCATTGTTTGTCAAATTTTTCATCATGTTTATCATGATACATGATAGTATTGAATGGTCAAAATGATTCCGCAGATCCAAAAGTTCAAGGATGCATTGGCCAAGCACACAACAGATCGATGCAGCCTTGGGCTGGCAAAAGGTCTCGATGAGGAGCAGCTATTGGCATTAGCTTCCAACAAAGGACCTTTATTTTACCTACAAACTAAAACCAATTCAATCCAATCCGATTCTTGTTCCCGCAAAGGAAGACATTCCGGTATCCAAAACATGCTTAAACCCTAAAGAGAATGCAGAGAAAACCTTGGTTGGTGCTGGGGGATGATGCTAGGTTTTCTTTTGGCAGACCTCAAAAGGCCCTTCCCCACAGTTGCCATTGTAGTACATATACCAGAGTTCCATGTTCGTCTTTTGTATACTAACATTCATGTTAGAAATGGACATCATAATAGAGGTTGAATTGCCATTAATGGCAAACTTGCCTCCTCCATGTAGTTTGTAGGCTTCTGGATTTATTTTTTTGGACCCTAGCCTGCTTTGGTTCAAGGGTGATTGAAGAACAAGTAGCTGTGAATATGTTGAGTTAATGTAAAGATAAAATTCATATTATTGTATATACTTGTATCATATGGTTATATAAAACGAAAGCCTTTTTCTTTCTTTTTTCTCCGTTTTTAGTGTTTAATATTCACAAATGAACTCACCATTCCAGAAACGATCCCCCCCCCCCCCCAGTTTCGAAGCTAGTTTAGCATTCTTTTCTTTTCTCTTCTCTTCTTTTTTTGCGAGGATGATAACATTCATCTCAAAAAAATGTACCCTTGAAGAAAAGAAATGGCTGGTTTTGAAGTTTGTTTTGGAGTTCGGGGCACGAGAATTGCCTGCAAACTAAAGATGGGTACTCGTCCAGGAAGTTGCGGATTACATTGTCCAAATCCCACATTGGGAAGCCATGAAAAGATGAGGAGAGAAGCTGCTTATAAAATACACGGACTTGGACGGTTCAAAGCATACCTTTCTCGGCCTTTTGGCTAAGATCAAGTGTAGTATCTGTTCTTATCAGTTTAATATCTGATACGTGGGCCATCGGCCCACACGATATTAAATTTATCTTTTGAGGGGGAGAGGCCACAACAATAGCTTGCTATTGGGTCTCTCGAGTGTCGCCCGAGCGTTGCACTAAGGCTCGGGCCTGGCTCACCCCACCCAATTTAAGTTCGAATTGTTGTTTGAAATCCCTTGTCTTGGCGTTTTCTTGTGGCTGGTAAACACTTCCCCTTTAAACTGATAAATTGTAGTACATTTACTTTGAGAAAAAAATAAAAATCTTATATAGAAAGCTAACAAACCTCAAACCATGGAACTTAAAAATATTAAACTCGTACGATCACAACATAAACGGTTTTGCTTGCTAAGGATTCATGGGAATGGTAGTAAATTTCCACCATCGTTCATCATTTGCTTTTTCATCAAAATTCTGGGCATCCTTCACAGCTGGTGTTTGTTTTCATGGATCATTAACTTTTGGAATGATGGCGATTTGCAACACATATCCCAAAGTATTTTTGAATCTTTTTCATGTGTAATCCAGCATCAAGTCACACACACGTCAAGTCAATCCTCATTTTCTCCAAAAAAAAAGAAGAAGTCGGTTTTATGTTTTCTTTATCACTGTAATGGAGATCAAAGTGGGGTCATCTCTTGGTTTTTTTCGACAGGCAAGAGACGTCGTACGTTTCGATTGAATATATTATCTTTGCATCTTCATGAGGAACGACAAACAACAATACTTCAAAGTTGAGTCTGCCGAATGTCTAAGTAAACACTTGATAACCAGCTCATCAGTAAAAGACTCTCCACTGCCAGTGAATCTTCCATTTCATTTGCTTCACCAAAACATCAATTCTATATTTCTATCACATCAACTCCATGCATTCATTTTCATGGACGAGCAGCAAGAAATAGCAAAAGTAGTGCAATTTCACACAACCCCCCCTTTTTTAAATAGTTATTTACGAAAATAATCTTCAGCCAGTGTTATTTAAAAAAATAAACCCAAATCTTTCACGTAAGTCGACCTAGCGTTCGCGGAAACGCGCACCGTGACCTCGCGTGTATAGCGAGATCCGTCCGACATGAGCTGCCTTTTCATATTCTGTAATTTTAAAATACTGGCGTGACCTCGCATTACCGATAAATTGAAGAGCTACATTAATTTATCGTGGTAATAACTACGAAGACCTCGCACTCTGCATATAATGAAGTCAAACCGTCGCGATTTTTCAATGAAACGTCGCGGTTATTCAGTGGATCGTCACCGATATTCAATGGACCTCATTATTTGGAGAACGCGAGGTTCAACAAAGCCGGTTCGTATGAGATGCGAGGGCTCTTATAAATAGGCTCCATCTCATAAACTTTTATCATATCAAAAGAATTTCTACCGTTTAACACCAAATATATGTATACATTGTGCGATAGGACCAATCGTGATGTCAAAGAAAAACATGACCAACATTAGCGTAACAGCTCTTTCGAAAGATTTATTAGCGAATATTTTCATGCATGCTTTGTCTAATTCCATCACTGATTTTGTCAATAGCCAATTATATTGCAAGGCTTTTCATAGTGCATCAAACGATAATAGAATATTCAAGAATGTATCTATAGAGAAATTTAATTTTGTCTCATGATGTCCAAGGGAGAAAAGTTTTTAGAAAAGATCCGTAGCTGTCAAGAATGTTGAAGCATTATATAGGAAAAGAATGATCAATTTGTTCAGTCGGAGAAAATTAAAATCCAATCTTTGTTGTTTAAAAAAAACGACCGAAAAAGGTCACACAGAAGCGACATACGCCTACGAGATCATATTGGTTTGTTTGGGATGTGATCCAATGAAACAAAGGCTTCAATCGCGTCATCTATCAACCTCGTGAATTTTAGTAAACCAGGTTCAAGAACCATTGCTAATTGTTGTTCTACAATTGAGAGATTTTTTAGTAATATATGCGAGAATTTTACATTGACCGAGCCGAAACAGGTCGACTGCAGTTGTGATCCTAGAATTAGGAAGAACTCAATGTCTTCAGAAAGCTAATATTGGAAAACAAGCAATGACTTGAGCCATTATTGTGATTCTAGTTTCTGAGATCGTTAAGTAACTTTCTTTTGTAGGGTGTTTAGGAAATATTTAGTTGCTTAAAAGTTAATTAAGCCTAGTGCAAGTATTCTAAGTGATTTCCTATAATAATTGAGAATGCAAGAAAAAGTTATCATGAATTCTTTTTATTAAAGTAGAATGTGTTTGTAAGCAAAAATTGAAAAATTCAATATATGTGGGTACTCGTGTTTAGTGGAATGTGCGGTCTAAATATATATTTACAGAATATGAAAAATCGAAAACAATATAAAAATTGCGATGAAAATAGTTTTAAATCTTATTTTTAGTGTATAAATAACAATGTACAAAAAAAACGTTATCATAATAGTCAATTGCAGTATTCACGTAATACCTAAGCTTAGAGATGCAGTATCGGCGACATATAATTATAATTAAAATGAATTGCAATTAAATGCCGATAGGAGAAACTACAATTTTGAGTAGTTAAATTCTTGTAATTACACGGTAAAAACAATAATTTTCAAATAATAGTTTGGGGTTGTTGACTAATTAACATGTGTTGTTGATTTACACAAATGGTGCAACAGTATACCATATTAATTAATATTAGGTTTTAAGCGCTTATTCAATTCTTCAACTTAATTTGCTCTCTTTGTTTCATCTTTATACATGTGTGGTTGCTGTAGACAAATGATGTCATAGCGAGGTCCTAGTGCTTGCTCAATTTGTCCCAGTCCTCGCACCCCTAAACCTGCTCTCTTCATTCCGATCATAGGAGAAAAAATTAATATTTGCATTCTTCATCAGGATCAAAGAGGGCATCTTGTACACTTGTGAAAGACCATGATTTTCCTAATATTGTGATTTGTCGTTAGTTTTAAACATTAATAGCTGCAACTGAATATTCTCTTCGAATTTAATAACAATTGACATTGGCGTGTATGAAGAAATACAATAGATAACATACGTCGTTGTATAATTAATATGTGTCGTTCACTTAAACAAATGGTGCCATAGTTCGACAGAGTTGGGTTTAGGTAGCGAAGTTGCTTATGGGTTTGCTCCCTTTTGAAGGATACACTAGGATGAACGGGCATTAATTTCAAACTTGAAATTATCTGTTAGAAATGGACATCATAGTAGAGGTCGAAACTTGAAATGCCATTAATTTCAAACTTGTCTCCTCCATGGAGTTGCAGGCTTTGGGATTTATTTATTTTGGATCCTAGCCTGCTTTGGTGCAAGGGTGATTGAAGAGCAAGTAGCATATGGTTATATAAAATGAAAGCCTTTTTCTTTCTTTTCTTTCTCTCTCTGTGTTTAGTGTTTAATTACATACGAATTCACCATTCCATAAACGAATTTTTTTTGCCAGTTTCGAAGCTAGTTTATCATTATTGTTGAAAAAGATAAAATGATAAAATCTAATAAATGCGAGTATGACAACATTCATCTGAGAAAACTGTACCCCTGAAGAAAAGAAATGGCTGTTTTGAAGTTTGGTTTGGAGTTCAGGGCACAAGAATTGCCTGCAAACTGAAGATGGATACTCGTCCAGGAAGTTGCGGATTACATTGTCTAAATCCCACATCGGTAAGACATGAAAAGATGAGGACAGAAGCTGCTTATAAAAGAGACGGACTTGGACGATACAAAACATACCTTTCTCGGCCTTTTGGCTAAGATCAAGTGTAGTATCTGTTCTTATCAGTTTAATATCTGATATGTGGGTCATCGGCCCACACGATATTAAATTTATTTTTTGAGGGGGAGAGCCCACAACAATAGCTTGCTATTGGGTCTCTCAGGTGTCGCTCAAGCGTTGCACTGAAGTTTGGGCCTGGCGCACCCCACCCAATTTAAGTTTAAATTGTTGTTTGAATTCCTGGCTGGAAATTTTTTTCCCAATAAATATATAAATTGGAGTATACTCAATTTTAGAAAGAAAAAAAAAACGTTAACTTTGTCTTAGTCATCAGATTATAAATTTTCTTCAATTTTGGTCTCCAAACTAAAAATCTTGTGAAATCTTGTGATTTTAATCATTAATGTTACAGTTTAGTTACAACGTAGTCATTGTCAGTTAGTCTGATAATGGAGGAACCGTCATTTTTTTAATTGCTATAATTATTTATTTAGTCATCAACAGTTATGAATTTTATTAATTTATTCTTAATTCTAAATAATTCAGCAAATTCAGTCCTCACATTTACAAGTTCTATCAATTCAACCCTTCACATTTACAAATCAATCCCTTCACATTTACAAAGTCTATTTCAATTAATTTCAACTAGTTTATAATTTGTTAAGGGGTTGTTAGATGGTTTGGGTCGTTAGTGTTTAGGTTATAAATACAAAATATTGTAATGAGTTTAATAGCCAATCTTTGATCTATCATTAATAAAATTTCAATTCCCTCACTCTCTGTATTTTTTTCTAAATCCCTAACATTTTTCGCACTCCTTTCTTACTCTTCACCGTCAGTTACATCTCCGGTTACCATGGCCGCTTTCCCACGTGAAAATTTATTGTTCTCGAAAATTAAAAATCTATGTATAAGTGTTTTTTTTTTCAATTTTGTTTTCTATAGTTAGGTTTTTTTATTATATATATATTTATATTAATTTTTTATGAGTAGGACCAGATTGATATACTATGTAAATGTGGAGGAATATATTTGTTGAATTTTTTATATTTAAGACCAAGTTGATTAAAATTTGTAAGTGTTAGTGTTACTGACTAAATGCATAGTTATGCTAATTAAAGACTAAGATTTTGATTTGTTGAACAAAATAAAACACACTCAATAGTTTGGTGATTAATGAGTAGTTTACCCAAACAATAAATTATTGGCATGTTTTCATGATGTTTATTTTATTTATTTATTTATTTATTTATTCGTTTTGAAAACTACAACGTACAAAGATGAAAAAGCAGACACATCAAACTCGGAAACATAAAATTCACACTATCTAGGAAAAACAAAACCAAACACAAACACATAAAACATAAGCAGTAGACTTTCCATGCAAGGAAACCAGTTCTAAATCGGTTGTCGTGCTTCTTTCTCACCGTCAGTCGCTGCCTGCAAATCCTCCATTGTGGCCGCTACTATGATCTCCGCCACCGTTCATCATAGTGAGAATAACAGTCATCATTTCCTTTTCATCGAAACTCTGGGCAGTCTCCATATGGTTATGGTGAATTGTTTGGAGGAAGAGCATGAACTCATCAACCAGTTTCTGCTTAGCAGCTTCATCAGCAAGCATGCTCTGTTTCTTGCTCTTGAGCATTTCACACTCCTCTGTTTTCTCCTGAAGAGCCACTTGAGCAGCGCTAAGCAGCTCATTCATCCGCCTATTCTCCTCTCTCTTCCTTTCCAACGCAGTCTCCACAGCTGCAGCAATAATTCCCTCTAACACATCCTGTTTCATTAACAATCAAGATCAACAATGAATAAAAAGTAAAAAGGAAACTAAAACTGTAGAAACGGAAAATCTTACCATAGGCATATAGAGAGAAAGATGCGAGAACTCTGGTGTGAAGAGTGAGGAACGATTTGATACAGAATGCCTCAAAACGCTGAATATATATATACAAGGAATAAAAGGGAGAGTGAGGACAGGTAGCTGTCCAGATTGCCAAAGGTGGACCGGACCCTAGTCGGTACAGAAAAAGGTCAAGCAATTGCTTTATTTCGTCAGCTGCCCGGATTACCAAAGGTCAAGCTCGACTCCGCTCGTTTACCCTGATAGGTACATAAACAGAAGAAAGGTCAAACAATTGCTTTTATTTCGTCAGCTTCCAGGATTACCAAAGCCGGGCTCGAACCTAACCGAACTTAATTGGGTTAGGCTTAATATAAATATGTTTAATATATGTTAATAATTTTTAGAGTTGGAACAAATTTTCTCTTCCTCTAGATTGTGGGTTTTAAATCTAGTTGGAACAAATTTTCTCTTCCTCTTCTCCTAGGCAGGAACTGTTCAAAAAAATGTTTAATATATTATATTATATTTTTAATATTTTTAGTTAATTTGGTTAATTAATTAATTTTGAACTAAATTAACCAATAACCAATCGAACATTTAATTAACCGTTAACTAAATTTCTGTTTAGTCGTTTAATTCTATTTTAACCCAACAATAAACCCCTACCTTCAAAGATATATGATACATAAATTTTAATTATGTATAGTTAAGTATATATAAAGAGTCATTATTACTTTTGACTATTAAAAAAAAGTCACTATTACTTTTTAAAATTTTCATAAACCCCTAATATTTAGAATTTAATTAGTATTACGATGATAATCAATTATATTTATTTAATACAAAAAACTGCATTCTTTCTGGACCATAATCAGATAGTAATATTTTTTAGGGTAAACTACTGTGCAGGTCCCTTATGTTTTACAAGTGTACAGAGTTAGTCACCACTTTTGAAAAGTGCATATTAGTAGTCCTTCACGTTTTCGATGTGTAAAGAGTTAGTCACTCCGCCGTTAGACTCCGTTAGAGACCTAACGGATTGCTGATGTGGCTTAGTTAATTTAAATCAATATACACGTGTTTTTCCACGTGGATTATTACGTGGAAACTTCCCCTAACATTATAAAATCCATATTAGTAGTCCTTCACGTTTTCGATGTGTAAAGAGTTAGTCACTCCGCCGTTAGACTCCGTTAGAGACCTAACGGATTGCTGATGTGGCTTAGTTAATTTAAATCAATATACACGTGTTTTTCCACGTGGATTATTACGTGGAAACTTCCCCTAACATTATAAAATCCCCAATTTGTATAACCCTAACCCTAAACATTCTCTGTAAAATTAGATTTAGAAGAAGAAGAAGAAGAAGAAGAAGAAGAAGAAGAAGAAGAAAGAGAAGGAGGAGGAGGAGGAGAAGAAGAAGAAGAAGAAGAAGAAGAAGAAGAAGAAGAAGAAGAAGAAGAAGAAGACCATGGGAAACAATTAAGTGGAGAAACAAAATGATAGAAAATGGAGGAATAAGAAAAATGAATGAAAAAGAGTTTTTCACCAAATCTCTCTCTCATTCAACAACAACGATCCAAAGTTTCCAAATTCCTTTATGGGTTTTCCTCTCCATCCCTCAATCTCCGATGGGTCGTCGGCTAAACGACCCAGAACACTCTCGTTTCGCCTCTCTCCTCCTGCTTTCGGCGGCTCTGTTTTCCTCTGTTTTGGTGTATGCAGTTGTTTCAACGCTCTTTAGCCCCAATGCAGGTTCCAAAGATCCCAGCTTTAAGGATTCCGTAATGGCGGCGAGTGATGAGTGTTGTCGAGGCGTCGAGAATTTGGAGCTTTGGGGTCAGGCTGTGAAGTGGGGGTCTGAGTTCAAGTTCAATTCTTCCGCGGAATGCTGCCAAGCTTGCAAGACTATGTGTAGTGGCAGTGATGGACCTTGCTTGTGTGATACTTGGGTCTTTTGTAGGAAAAAAGAGGCCTGTGGGTCGAGATTTGGGGAGGTCAATTTTCCTTCTTTAATTCGATTTTTTGTTTGATTTTTCTGAAGGGTTTGTTGTTGTGAGTCTGGAAATGTCAAATTGCATTATCTTATGTTCTTAATTGTTTCATTTTTATGTTTTTTTGGTAGTGGTTGTTTTGAATTCATCTGTTGAATGCTTTAGCTGATTGAGAATTGAAATTTGACAATGCTAAATTCAAATATATATGTGTGTGTGGTTGTTTTGAATTCATCTGTTGTTTTGGTAGTGGTTGTTTTGAATTCATCTGTTGAATGCTTTAGCTGATTATTTTCATGAGGAAAATTCTTTTTTAAACTCTTTTATTGTAGAAATTTAATCGAATAGTGGTGATTGGTTTTAAAGCTGGTTTTACAGAGAATGTTTAGGGTTAGGGTTATACAAAATCCCCAATTTCTACATTAAAACAGTTGTTCCCAGGGGATTCTTTCCCATGGTCTTCTTCTTCTTCTTCTTCTTCTTCTTCTAAATCTAATTTTACAGAAAATGTTTAGGGTTAGGGTTATACAAATTGGGGATTTTATAATGTTAGGGGAAGGTTCCACGTAATAATCCACGTGGAAAAACACGTGTATGTTGATTTAAATTAACTAAGCCACATCAGCAATCCGTTAGGTCTCTAACGGAGTCTAACGGCGGAGTGACTAACTCTTTACACATCGAAAACGTGAAGGACTACTAATATGCACTTTTCAAAAGTGGTGACTAACTCTGTACACTTGTAAAACATAAGGGACCTGCACAGTAGTTTACCTTATTTTTTAAATGGTGATATTGAAAACTTACAAACGTTCGACACCTGTCTAGTTCGTCAGCATCTGCAATTGTGGGCGTCGCTTTTGAAAGATCGTCAGCACTCAGCAGTGTATATTAATATTACCGTAGGTTGGGGCTCCAGTTGATGACCAAAGGTGGGCTCTCCACTTCGGTAAATTCGTCGGCAATCTGCACCGGGTCTGATCCCTCTAAAATTTTAAATCACAATAAATTTCTATACAATAACATGTATTGGCATATAATTTTAAATAAATAAATGAAAACTTTAACTTTTTAACGGAAATATATTGAATCCAAATAAACTTAAAATACTATAAAGAAACAAAAATAAATAAAAATATATTCACCCAAGTTCGATTAATTTGAATCCTAACAAAAAATACATCAATTTTGTAGCTTGAAATCATTACGACCCGAAAAAAATAAGATTTTTAAGATTTTTTTTAGATTTCTTAATGTAATTTTATATGGATTAATATCTTATACACTAGCGGTGGAAACTGAAAGTTTCCACCAGCGCATTAGTTTTAAGGCATAGAAAGTTAGTTTAGTGTATAAGGTTTAGGGTTTTATGTGTATGAGTTTAGAATTTAGGGATAATTGTTTCAATTTAAGGTTTAGGGTTATAATTTAGGGCTTATAGGTTTAGGTTTAGTTTTTAGGGTAGTATGATGAGGATTTAGGTTTTAAACTATAAACCCTAAACCTTAAATTGAAACAACTATCCCTAAATTCTAACTCCATACGCCAAAACCGTTAAACTTTATACCCTAAACTAACTCCCTATACCTTAAAATTAATCCGCTTGTGAAAATTTTTAATTTCTACCGCCTGTGTATAGAATATTTATCTATTTTATATTACTATTTGTTAATTTTTACTCTTTATTAAAAAATAGGGTAAAGTACACGGATGGTCACTAAACTATACCCGAAAAAATAAAATGGTAACCAAACTTTCAAAAATCACAAAATAGCAATTAAACTTTATGTTTTATAAAAAAACGGTAACTAGACGTTAAATTGCGTTAAGTTTTCGTTAAAACTTTAGTATAATAACACATTTAGTCCTTCAATTTTATACAGACAATCAATTTAGTCTTAATTTTAAACAATTAACTAAATTTAGCCCTCGTTAATTACACATTCTTTCAATTTGGTCATTAAAGCAAAATTTCAAAGTATGGTAACATGATAAATAATTACAATTAAATTTTTATTGGAACTCGAAAACTCGACTCGACTTGGCTCGAATCGAAAAAATTTCAAATAAAATTTGAGTTGTAAAATATGACATGTCAACTTGAATAACTCAAAAAAATTTTACTCGACTCGATCGAACGCTCACCTCTATCTTAAGATATGACGTGTCAACTCGAATAACTTGAAATATTCGAATATTTTAAATCAATTTTTCTTTTAAATCGAATATTTTTTTAAAAAATAGAGCATTTGATGTTTCATATTTAAATCACATCGAATATTTAATACCTACTTTAAATATTCGATTTAATTTAAAAATATTCAATTTAAAATAAAAAAATTGATTTGAAGTTTTCATTGGTATTCGCCTCGAACAACAGTTCGGGTTTGGTACATCACCTTCCGGTTCAAATTTAACATGTTCTCCCTTTAAAACTGTGTGATGTTAGATTTTCAGATGTTACAATGATCTGATATACAAATTTAAAACATGGCAGTGCGGATTGGAATTCTCTATGTCGTGTCTGGATTCGGTGGAAGTGTACTCTCCTCTTTATTTATCCGAAACAACATCCCTGTTGGTGCATCCAGTGCTCTTTTCAGATATTCGAATATTTTAAATTAATTTTTTAAATCGAATATTTTTAAATTAAATCGAATATTTAAAGTAGTTATTAAATATTTGATGTGATTTAAATATGAAATATTAAATGCTCTATTTAAAAAAATATTCGATTTAAAAGAAAAATTGATTTAAAATATTTGAATATTTCGAGTTATTCGAGTTGACACGTCATATCTTAAGATAGAGGTGAGCGTTCGATCGAGTCGAGTAAAATTTTTTTGAGTTATTCGAGTTGACACATCATATTTTACAACTCAAACTTTATTTGAAATTTTTTCGATTCGAGCCAAGTCGAGTCGAGTTTTCGAGTTCCTATAAAAATTTAATTGTAATTATTTATCATATTACCATACTTTGAAATTGTGCTTTAATGACCAAATTGAAAGAATGTGTAATTAACGAGGGCTAAATTTAGTGAATTGTTTCAAATTAAGACTAAATTGATCGACAGTATAAAATTGAAGGACTAAATGTGTTATTATACCAAAGTTTTAACGGAAACTTAACGCAATTTAACGTCTAGTTACTGTTTTGTTATAAAACATAAAATTTAATTGCTATTTTGTGATTTTTGAAAGTTTGGTTACCATTTTGTTTTTTCGGGTATAGTTTAGTGACCATTTGTGTACTTTACCCTAAAAAATATATGTATTTTTATAGATAAAATTGTTCGAACTAAATCCTCCTAAGAAAAATAATATTTCCTTTAAGGAAGTATTAACATCGAAACAAATTGAATATTTTATTTTAGGGTAAAGTATGTCAGGTACCACCAAACAAAACTTACCATCAAACTTTATTTTTCGACTCGTTTATACCACCCTGCCGTTAAATCGTTAACTCCGTGATGACATGTACTCGTTTTGGTGTCGCTATTTTGATAATAAATGACCCAAAACGACATCATTTTGCTAGAGAAAATATGTGAAATTATGAACTCAATAGGACTTGAACCTATGACCTTAAGCATCAAAGACAACCTTCTAACCACCAAGCAAACTTAATATCTTTGAATTCTTTTTAGCACAAATAATATATATTCCAAATTATAGTTTGTCATATAAATAATATTACTTTATCTGAATAATATAAAGGATTAATATCTTATACACTGGCGGTGGAAAGTTTTTATTTCCACAAGCGTCTCTATTATAGGGTTTAGGGTTAGTGTTTAGGGTTTAGAGTTTAGGGGTTTTAGTGTAAAGGTTTAAAATTTAGGGTTCATGTTTAGAATTTAGGAATTAAGGTTAAAATTTATGGTTTAGGGTTAGGGTTTAGTTTTAGGATAATATGGGTGGAGATTTAGGTTTTAACCTATAAACCCTAAATTTTAACCCTAAACCCAAAATTCTATCAACAATCCCTAAATTCAAAACTACTACACTTATACCCCTATATTTTAAACCCTAAACAAAGTCTCTAACCCTTAAAACTAAGGCGCTTGTGTAAAAAAGTTTCCACAAGCGCTTGTGTATAGAACAATTACCCTAATATAAATAGGGTAATTGTTCTATACACAAGCGCTTGTGGAATTTTTTTTACACAAGCGCCTTAGTTTTAGGGGTTAGGGACTTCGTTTAGGGATTAAATTTAGGGGTATAAGTGTAGTAGTTTTGAATTTAGGGATTGTTGATAGAATTTTGGGTTTAGGGTTAAAATTTAGGGTTTATAGGTTAAAACTTAAATCTCCACCCATATTACCCTAAAACTAAACTCTAACCATAAACCCTAAATTCTAACCCTAATTCCTAAATTCTAAACATGAACCCTAGATTCTAAACCTTAACGATAAAACCTCTAAACTCTAAACCCTAAACCCTATAATTGAGGCGCTTGTGGAAATAAAAACTTTCCACCGCCAGTGTATAGGATATTAATCCATATAAATATATTATTTTTAATATAAAAGTATTCAAATATTGGTATACATATATTAATACATAAATAATAAATTAAATGAAAATATATAAATACTTTTATAATATTAATAATATTAAATATATAAATAGATAAATATATTATTATAAAAACTAAAAGATTAATTTTCAAAACAAATAATATATTTTTATCAAAATTTGTTTAAAAAATCTAAAATTCGACAAAACTTAATCCCTAAACTCATAAACCCTAACCCTAAACTATAAACCCTAAAATTTTATTCATAAACAAATAATATTAAAATATATAAACAAATAATATATTATTATAAAAACTAAAAAATTATAATTTTTTAAAATTTACGAAAAGAACAAAAAATTCACTATAATCTTAAACCCTAAACCCCAAAGCTATAAGATTTTGGTGAATTTTTAGATCTTTTCGTAAATTTTGAAAATTATATATTTTTTAAATCAGTTTTTTAGTTTATATAATAATATATTATTTGTTTATATATTTTAATATTATTTGTTTATGAACAAAATTTTAGAGTTTAAATTTTATAGTTTAGGGTTAGGGTTTATGGGTTTAGAGATTAAGATTTTGTCAAATTTTGTCAAATTTTAGATTTTTTAAATAAATTTTGTTTTGAAAATTAGTCTTTTAGTTTTTATAATAATATATTTATCTATTTATATATTTAATATTATTAATAATAGAAAAATATTTATATATTTTCATTTAATTTATTATTTATGTATTAATATATGTATACTAATATTTGAATATTTTTATATTAGAAATAATATATTTATATGACAAACTACAGTTTGAAATATATATATTATTTGTGCTAAAAATAATTTAAAGATATTATGTTGGCTTTGTGGTTAGGAGGTTGTGTTTAATGCTTAAGGTCTTAGGTTCAAATCTTATTGAGTGCACAATTTTACATATTTTTATCTAGCAAAACGACGTCGTTTTGGGTCATTTATTATCAAAATAATGGCACCAAAACGACGTTGTTTTGGTGCAACGTCCATATCATCACGGAATTAACGATTTAACGGCAGGGTGGTATAAACGAGTCGAAAAATAAAGTTTGGTGATAAATTTGGTCCAATTGAAAGGTTGATGGTAAAAACAGGTCACACCCTATTGTTCGGCGGTACCTGGCATACTTTACCCTTTATTTTATTTTTGTAAAATAATCATTGAAAAAAGAAAATAAATTGAAATTAACAAGAACGAAGGTGATCGTGAATTTGTGAGAAAAATTCAAACTTCAACATTAAAGAAAGTGATTTCAGCATAAAGATATCCCAACATTTCTAAGTGCATTGGTTTTTTATAACTTACCTCTATTTAATTAATTGATAGATTCGAATTAAATATTTTAAAATTTATTATAAAAAAATCGTTATCATCTAAGTTGTTACATTTACAACGCTAAAACTTAAATCTCTTCAACTTATTTGAGGGACATAATTTTTCATCACACTAAACTAATTAATTGTTGATTATCAGTGCATTTTAACCGAAATTTCAAAATGAAAGGCGGATTTCAGAAACAAATTTCATAAACTTACTTCATAATCCAAGCAAGATTTTGAAGAGTTCAAATTTGAACAGTGGAACGATTGAATTTCACATTAACAGTGGAAACAGAACATAAGTTGTTTGGAGTTTTTAACAATTTCATATGGTGTTCAGAAATTTGGCATTTGGGAGTACTAAGTACTATGTTGTTGTGTACTCACCAACACCAACCACCTCAAACTCGCCTGATCAATTATGACCCTGAAAACTGAAATTCCGACAACTACATCTGAGTTATGGAGCAACGTCCACCTCTTCCATGGATAAATATAACAATCAACAAGGGATTTTATTAAACTGAAGGGATACAAAAAATAAAACATACAACACAAGAACAGGGGAGGAGAGAGTTTATTCCCGATTTCACGATTGAAAAAGAAGGAAAAACAAAACACGATTTGAAACATAAAACATAAGCTGTTTGGTTTTCATCTCATGAAACCAGTTGTAAAGTTCGTGCTCATGCTCCGTTTCCACCGTCATCAGCGGCAAATCCTCCATTGTGACCTCCACCACCTATCATCATAGAGAAAATAGTGTTCTTCATTTCCTTCTCATCGAATTTCTGGGCCGTCTCCGTATCGTTTTTCTCTACTGCTTCAATGAAGAGCATGAAATCGGCAACCATTTTTTCCATGGCGGCTTTCTCAGCAAGCATGCTCTGTTTCTTTCTCTCAAGCATTTCCCGCTCCTTGGACTTGTTTCGAAGCGCGTCTTGAGCAGCCATCAGCAGCTTTTTCATCCGCCTTGTCTCCTTTCTCTGCCTTTCCACCGCAGCTTCCATGGACATAGCCATAACTATATATCTCCGGGACACTGTTCTGTTTCATCCAAAACGGAAAAGAAGAAGATATATTAAGAATCTAAGGCCTTATTATTTACTGTTGTAGTTAAGAATAAAAAGCAAACAATGGTAGTGAAATCGCAGAAATAGAAATGTAATCACATGGATAATAAGATAAGAGATTCTGGAAAGGAACACACCGTTAGCAGAGAAAAAGCTGAGAACAACTCTAGAGTTAGTTAAGCGTTATGAGTGATTTGATGATATATATAGAAACGGAGTCGGTGAGTCATCAAAAGAAAAATTATTATATGTCGGCTCATCACGATTATCCATGATAAAAACGGCCAATTAATTTTTTTATTTTTAATGTCATTTTTTTCTAAAGATAAATCTTCAATTTCTTTCCCATGTAAATAGGAAATGAGTAGTTACATAAAAATTAATTAAAAAAAATATATAATATAAAAATTAAAAATTAATTAACTGATTTTTATTAGATAAAGACCACAAATGACGTAATCAGCGAGTATCATGAAATAATTTCTCAATCAAAGGCAGAGACTTTAAGGTGGGAAGGGCGGATTTTATTTTATTTTTGATGGGTAATTTTCATGTTAAGCCGAGCCGCATGTACTATTCCATGTTAAGCCTAGTTGCATATATCAGAAAGTCTTAAACACACTTTTCTTTATTTCAAGTTCTCGAGAAGGATAATTTACTCAATTCCGAGAGATTTCCTCATGTATTCTTTCATTTCCCCCCTTCCTATTATGTATATAAAAGTATTTCAAGCTATCCCTAATATAATTGACAATGATATTTTGCCTTCCAATTTTGTACAAATTTATTTCAACTCTCCTTGCTATCGCAACACAAGTTTTTGAAGGCCACGTAGTAGTATAATATTCCTTGATATTTCTTTGGATTTATATTTTAGAAAAATAGTTTTTTAATTTTAGGGTTTAGGGTTTAAGGGTTTAGTGTGTAGGGCGTAGAATTTAATGTTTATGGTTATAATTTAAACTTTAAGGTTTAAGGTTTAGATTTTAAGGTGCTATAGTTTGAGATTTAAGTTTTAAAATTTATAGAATGGTTGTGTAAAAAAAATTGCACAGCTTTTGTATTAAAATATAACCATATATTCAATACAGAGGAGGTGAAATAAATAGTTTTCACAAGTGTCTTAGTTTTAAGGTTTATGAGTTTAGTTTTAGGGTTGTGGTTATAATTTAGGTTAATATGGTTTGAGATTAATGTTTCAACCTACAAACTTAAAATTTTAACCTAAACCCTAAATTTTAACCTCAACCCATCAATTTTAAACCGTCATACCCCTAATCTTTAAACCTTAAAATCTAATCCTAAACGATAAAAGATGCCCTCAACGTTTAAATGTTTTATTATTTGTTCTCCTATTTTTTTGGAGCATACAACTCCTTTAACGTTTGCATGTTTTGTCATTTGGCCTCCTATTCTTTTTGTTTTGGAGTAAAAAACCATCAACTTTTTAGTTTGGTCCAAATATGCTCTCAGTTGGATGGAAACCGTTAGTCAACTAACGGTCAATGGTTGATGTTGACTAAACTTGTCACGTGTTAAGAGTTGCCGACGTCCGAATCAACCGTTGACACGTGACCGAACCTAATAGTGACACATGGCGAATATGATGTTGACACGTCAGCATAATTTAACACGTGGCAAGTCAAGTCAAAATTATTCGTTGATCGTAAGTTGACTGACAGTTTTCATCAAACGGGGTATATTTGTACCAACTTAAAACATTGAGGGTTGTTTGCACTAAAAAAATAAGAGGCCGAATGATAAAACATGCAAACGTTAGGGGTATTTTTTTGTCATTTTACCTTAAAATTATATATATATATATATATATATATATATACTTTTCCATATAATATTTTTAAGTTATAATTTAACCATACTGATGACATAAGAAAACAAAATGCATCTTATTTAGCTTAAAAAAATCCTAAAGAATTAATTACCAACTTGAGTTTGAAACGGGAGATGTTACAAAACAAAATGTAGATTAAATTTGTGGAATGACAGGATATTTGGATCTTAAAATTGTGTTAAACCACAGTAAAATGATTTGGCATAGAAGATTGGACATGAAAATTAATATTTGTATAACAATAAATATATAGGCTCATATACAATAAGTTTTGTACTATGATTTTATTGTGATGGATCATGTCTGCCCACCAAAGAGAGATTTGACCACTTCAAAAGGCAAGCCGCCGACATTGGTAAATTAGGTAGGTCCCATCAAAGAATTTTGGCAATATTTGGTTGGGGAAAAAAGAGAGTTCATGGAACAAGTTATCCACATGCGAACCATGAGATTGGTGTTAAGATTCTGATGTCGTCATAGCAAATGGACTTGTCTTTTCATAAGAAAGATCAGGAGATCTTGCCCATATAAATTTAAAAAATTCATAAAGTAAAATTTTTAATTTAAAAAAAATTAATTTAATTATTTAGAAATTTATATTAAACATTAAATATTTAAATATCTAAAAAAATATGTATTCTGTGCACTAGATGTGAATTTTTTTTGCAGGTAGATTAATTTTAGAGTTTAAGAATTCAGTTTATAATTTAGAGTATATGAGTTTAAGTGCATAGAATAATTACTTTTAAAAAATTTAAAAATTCTCAAAATGTTTTATAATTTTAAATTAAAAGTATTCATAAATCGAATTGAATCTAGATCCTGTTTATATATAGAATCAATAACATGTATTCTTGTTTAAGTTTAACGTAATCTAAAACATAAACTTTATATTTTATCAAATTATTTGTATTTATATCCAACTGGGTTAAGGTGACTTTTTTAATAGATTAAGTGACTTTGTATTAGTGGAAAAAAAAGTGATGACGAGTCATCAAATGCAGTAGTTTTATTTTTGAGAAAACTATATATTTATTACCCAATTATGCATGCAATATTGTTGACACCCAGCTATTATTTTTGGTAAAATAACGCCTAACGTTACATTTTTATTATGTTTTAGCACTTTTGTCGTTGAAAATTGCCTGCAAATTGAAGATGAATGTACTCGTTCAGGAAGTTGCGGATTACATTGTCTAAATCCCACATCGGGAAGCCATGAAAAGATGAGGAGAGAAGCTGCTTATAAAATAGAAGGACTTGGACAATACAAAGCATACCTTTCTCGGCCTTTTGGCTAAGATCAAGTGTAGTATCTGTTCTTATCAGTTTAATATCTGATATGTGGGTCATCGGCCCACACGATATTAAATTTATTTTTTGAGGGGGAGAGCCCACAACAATAGCTTGCTATTGGGTCTCTCGAGTGTCGCCCAAGCGTTGCACTAAAGTTTGGGCCTGGCGCACCCCACCCAATTTAAGTTTAAATTGTTGTCCGAAATCCCTTGTGGCTGGAAATTCTTTTCCCATGGCTTTGCATGCCTAAGGATTCATGGGAATGGTTGTAAATTTTCACCATCGTTCATCTTTGCTTTTTCATCAAAATTCTGTGCATCCTTCACAGCTGGTGTTTGTTTTCATGGATCATTAACTTTTGGAATGATGGCGATTAGAAACACAAATCCCAAAGTCAGGGTCTGCAAAATTTTTAATATTTTTCTTATGTAATCCATCATCATGTCACACACACGTCAAGTCAATCCTCATTTTCTCAAAAAAAAGAAAGAAAAAGAGAGTCGGTTTTATGTTTTCTTTATCACTGTAATGGAGATCCAAGTGGGGTCATCTCTTTGTTTTTTTCGACAGACAAGAGACGTCGTACGTTTCGATTGAATATATTATCTTTGCATCTTCATGAGGAACGACAAACAACAGTACTTCAAAGTTGAGTCTGCCGAATGTCTAAGTAAACACTTGATAACCAGCTCAACAGGAAAGGAAAATTCTAAAAAACAACAGCTTAAATGTCAACTAAAAATTGGCCCGATCAAGCCGGTTAAATAACAATTATAGGATTAAAAAAAATGAACGTTATTTGGTAAACCGATTACTGTGGGATAAAAAAAATTAAACTCCATAAGGGAGGGGAAAATTGAAAGAAAGAAGTTATAAAAGATTTGAGGAAAACATAAACCCTAAACAAAGAGGTTACGAGCGATGGTCGAAGAAGAAAGAGTGGTAGTTTGTGACCGATGTGAGTAAAATTTCATCTTTCATGCTTCAAGTTTTACAAGTCGTGTTTTTCCTTTGTGACGAATTTTTTCTATAAAACAATCATCTTTTTTTACCTTCATTATTTTTACCAGTAGTAAAAAATCACTTCAACTTTGATTTTTTTTTTTATGCTTTGTTGAAAAATAACAAAAGATAAAAATGCATTCATAGAATCGTACGAATTGAAATGTTTTTGTTTATGTAGGTTTAGGGCAAATTTTGCTTGAATTTTAAAATAAAAGAGTTGAAGAATAACGGTGAGAGACTTCTTGGGTTTGAATTCAAAGAAATAGGTTAAAAATGATTCATACAAATAAATAGATATATATGCTCAAATTTTTTATAATTCTTTAAACTTTAGTTGTTTTATTTTCTACAGGGGTTTTAAAATATGAGTTATTGTTAAATTTTAACATGTTAGTGAAAAAATAGAACGGATTAAGTGAATTATATTTTTCCATTTTATGTTTTAGTTAAATGAATGGTATTTGTTAGTAGTAGGGTTGTTTGATTCAATTTATTTATTTCTTAGTTTAAATCATGTTAGCAATTATATGGAAAAAAAAAGAAAAAAAGGTTTTTGTTAATGGTGCATATTTTTTAATTATGTTATTTTTATTTGAATTTTTTTAAATTTTACTAAAAAGCTCACGAATACAACGATCCTTTTCAAGCAAGGCCGCTTTCTCAGCAAGCATGCTCTGTTTCTTTCTCTCAAGCATTTCCCGCTCCTTGGCCTTGTCTCGAAGCGCCGCTTGAGCAGCCGTTAGCCGCTTTTTCATCGGCCTTGTCTCCTTTTTCTGCCGTTCCACCGCAGACATAACCATAACTATATATCTCGGGGACCCTGTTCTGTTTCATCCAAAACGGAAAGGAAGAAGAAGATATATTAACTATTAAGAATTAATCTAAGGCCTCATTACTGTTGTAGTTAAGAATAAAAAGCAATTAATGGAAGTGAAATCGCTGAGATTCGGGAAAGGAACATACCGTTAGCGGAGACAAAACTGAAAACAACTCTGGATTCAGTTAATCGTTAACGAGAATTTTGATGATATATATAGACTATAGAGAAAGGGAGTCGCGAGTCGTGTGATTCATCAAAAGGCAAAGACTTCCATGTGGAAACCGGGAAGGGCAGATTTTATTTTATTTTTATTTTGACGGATAATTTTTCATGTATTATTCCAAAATTGCTGCCATATTAAATTACGTAGATTAAATTAGGTAGGTCCCATGCAAAGAAACTTGGCAATATTTGGTTGGAAAAGAAAAAGAGTTTATGGAACAAGTTATCCACTTGCGAACCATGAGATTGGCGTTAAGATTCTGATGTGGTCATAGCAAATGGGCTTCTCATTCGACACGTCATCTCGGTGGTGTTAAGATTCTGATGATTGTTCTCCTCTTCGACGGGCGGATCATAAGAAATATCGGGAGATGGCCCATATATATATATTATACAAAAATGATTAAGCGGTGAAACTTTCAGTTTTCACAAACGCCTTAGTTTTAGGGTATAAGATTTAGGGGTTTAGGTGTAGGGGTTTGGAATTTAAGGATATTTGTTTTAATTTAAGGTTCAATGTTATAATTTAGGGTTTATAGGATAGGGTTTAGTTTTTAAGGTAATATGGTGATGATTTAGGTTTTAACCTATAAATCTTAAACCATAAATTGAAATAAATATCCCTAAATTTTAACCCCTACACCTAAACCCCTAAATTTTATACCATAAACTTAACTCTATATACCCTAAAACTAATACATTTGTTTTAGTTTCCAGCGTTTATGTATAAAATATTTATCCTTTTAAAAATCATATAGTAACAAATTTCATTTAAAACAATTAATTTAACTATTTTAAAAAATTAAAAATTCATATTAAAAATTGAATATTTAAATATTTTAAAAATAAAAAATATTCAAGGCTCTAAATATGAAAAAATATACTAATAAGTTAGTTTTATAATACAAGAACTTAGTTTAGAATTTAGAGTACATGAATTTAAGTTTACGAGTATAAATTTAGAGTTTATTGTTAAATTTAATGATCGGTGTGATGGAATTAAAAATTTAAATTTTAACCCTATATAACCAAACTGGTTTAAGGTGACTTTGTATTAGTGAAAGAAGAAAAAGGAAGTGAAGACGAGTCATCAAATGCCGCGGTTTTATGGGTTACCCCAAGGTTTAAACCGTCTTCGATGACTCAGCATCATAACGTGCCGGTTGGATTTCAAGTTTCAACACGCTTTCTATTTTGTAATTTTCTGGTGTGAGGGGAATGCTTACGTTGCTAATCCCCGGGGACCATAAAATTCCAATATGCAATTGGATCCTTCCCACAATTTATAAAATATTTCATTCATGATATAATACTTTATTATTTATTCGAGTATTGTTTTATAATTACATAGAGCAACTTTAGAATTTCTGACTAATATTTCATGATATAATACTTTATTATTTATTCGAGTATTTTTTATTATTATATCTTATTTTCAAACTCGTAAGTCGGCACCTGATCTCCTTTTCTTAGACTATGTTTTATAATCGTTATATAATCAAGGTATACCCATAGGTCAATTACAACATTACAATCATCTGACTAATACAATATGTCGTAAGGCATGATGTAGTAAAAAAGTATGCTTTTTTTAATAAATTGGTAGGGTTTATTTTTTCTTCTTAAGTAGATCTTTAGTGAGTTTAACTAGAGATAATCATGGGTCGAGTTGAGCCAGGTTTTTGGTCGATTGAAACTTGACTTGAATTTTATAATAATAAATTGAGCTCGAACTTGATCTGATCTAGTATAAATAAAAATAATAATTTTTTATTTGATAAAATAGGGAGTTCATTGTAAAGTTACAAATAGAGAGGGGAATTATAATAATTATTTAATTTTTATTAGACAAAATATGAGATAATTAAATAAAATATTTAGAGACATTATAACAATTATACTTAAATATTTATAATTAATTTATTATTTAGGGTCGGGTTAAATATTTTTCACCTTAAATTCAAATTCAAACTCAACCCGATCGACCTAACACTACTCTAAAAAAACTTAACAAGAATCAAACTCTTACCCGATTTTTTTTAAACAAAAATCTCGACTATGTAAAATTGAATCCGTACCCTTTTAAGTCTGGATCAAATGTTCATCCTTAAGTTTAGCTATGTAGGATATTTTTACTAAAGCAGTAGCAGGTGATTTATATTTTAATTAATTATAAAAGAATTTTTTTAATTTAGATAAATATTTCAAAATGGCAAAAGTTAGATTGGAGGTTCTAAATAGGGATGGGCACGGAACCCGGACCCGACGGGTTTCGACCCGACCCGGCCCGATCGGGTCGCGTATTTTTATGGAAAATCGGGTTCAGGTCAGGTCGGGTCGAGTTTTTTTGAAGGGAGAGGTCGGGTCGGGTTCGGGTTTTAGGGTGAAAAAATCCGGCCCGACCCGACCCGTGACTAATAGTGTAATTTTCTCTTAAAATTTTTAGGGATATTTGTAATAATACCCCTTTATATATATTTTTTATAATTAGGTCCTTAAAATTGATTTTTTATTTACAATTTATTCCTTAAATTTATTATTTTTTACAATTAAGTCTCTTAAAATTATTTTTTTACAATTTAGTCCCTAAAATTGATTTTTTTTATATAGGTCGGGTCGGAGTCGGAGTCGGGTTTAAGGTATTTATTTTCGGGTCGGGTTTTTTAAAAGATATGATCGGGTCAGGTTCGGGTTTAGGGTTAATATTTTCGGGTCGGGTTCGGGTGGGCCAAAAAACCGGTCCGACTCGATCCGTGCCCATCCCTAGTTCTAAATTATCTTCATAGGGAACTGAATCTGATACTATTACTACCCAACCAATATTGCCTAATATTTTCAATGTAAGATACTCTATATTTAAATACTAACTGTTTATTTCATGATGTTTTTTCATATCATTACCCCCCCCCCAAAAAAAAAAAAAAACATCGTCTTGTTGGTTTTAATCATGTTTTTAATGATATCTCAGTTATGTTCTTAACATTGAACAATTCAAGTTTATTGTTGTTCATATATGGTATCTTGTTTCCTTCTAACATGTGATAATTTTTTTTCTTCCAATAACGGTTATCTTTTCTTTTATTAAATATAAAAATATTATATCTTCAAGGCAAATATCTCAAGTTTATATAAAATAAGATAACATGAATATATTTAACCACTAGACCAATTAGTGGATATATAATTTGTTCCTATTACCTTTCAAATTGATCCGAACCGCTATAGACCATTGCTGACAACGCAAAGCGGGTATTGAGCACAATACATGAATATGGCTTATATAGCACAAACCAGAACATAAATCATTAACAAATTCTAAACATAATTACAACTAGCTTAATCTAATTACATTCTAACACGATCAAGGTTTTAGAGCATTCAAGTTTAAACAGTGAAACAATTGAAATTCCCATTAACAGGAGAAACAGAACAGAAGTTGTTTGGAGTTTATAACATTTTCATATGGTATTCAGAAAACTGGCATTTGGGAGTACTAACGACAATGTTGTTGTGTACTCACCAATCACCTCAAACTCGTCTGATCAATTAAGACCCTGAAAACTGAAATTCCGACAACCATACACCTTGTCTTATAAGAACATTGAACATAATATATTATTCCCACAACCGAAGGGATACAAAGCTGTATCCTACCGAAGCTGGCCAACCGGCCTAAACAACGGAACCGACAGGAGTGGCAAGGCGACCCTTGCTTAACTTAAGCAGAGCCTCAGGCAAAGCTCTGTGAAGACAACAACGGCCACCTCCACCATCCCATCAAACACAAGAACAGGGGAGGAGAGAGTTTATTCCTTATTTCACGATTGTAAAAGAAGAAAAAACAAAACACGATTGGAAACATAAAACATAAGCTGTTTGGTTTTCATTCTAGTAAAGCAGTTGTAAAGTTCGTGTTCATGCTTCGTTTCCACCGTCATCGGCGGAAAACCCTCCATTATGACCTCCGTCACCTTTCATCATAGAGAGAATAGTATTCTTCATTTCCTTCTCATCGAATTTCCGGGCCGTCACCGTATCGTTTTTCTCTATTGCTTCAGTGAAGAGCATGAAATCAGCAACCATTTTTTCCTTGGCGGCTTGCTCACCAACCATGCTCTGCTTCTTTCTCTTACGCAATTCACGCTCCTTAGCCTTGTCTCGAAGCGCCGCCTGAGCAGACCTCAGCAGCTTTTTCATCCGCCTTGTCTCCTTTCTCTGCCTGTTCACCGCAGCTTCCATAGACATAGCCATCTCGGGGACCCTGTTCTGTTTCATCCAAAACGGAAAGGAAGAAGATATATTAAAGTTAAGAATAAAAAGCAAACAATGGAAGTGAAATCGCAGAAATGGAAATGTAAGAGGCGAAGATTGGGGAAAGGAACATACCGTTAGCTGAGAGAAATCTGAAAACAAATCTGGAGTTAGTTTGATCTTAAAAGATATGTGATATATATAGAACAGAGTTCTCAGACTCAGTGGCCAGTTACGCCAGTACTACAAGTGAAAGTGAAAAGGAGAGAAGGGGGTGGGGGGTTCAATTTTCAACACGCTTTCTTTGGCTGCATTACGTGCCCCCTCTTTAGTACCAATAAAAATCCTCATCTCTTTTTTATATATATATATTTGATCCAATTCTAAAAGGATTTATATTCAATATACGTGAACGTTTTTAGTTTTTACAAACATTTTATTTTTAAGGTTTATTTAATTTATGGTATAGGATTTAGAAGTTTAAATTTTAAGGACAATGGTTAGGATTTAGGGTTTAGAGATTAGGTTTTAGATTTTAAGATAATATGTTGAAGATTTATGTTTTCTATAAACCTTAAAGTCTAAAGTACTAAGGCAAAATGACAAAAGATGCCCCCAACGTTTGCATGTTTTGTCATTTGGCCACCTATTCTTTTTTTGGGTAAAAATATGCCCCCAACGTTTGCTTGTTTTGTCATTTGGCCCCCTATTCTTTCTTATGGTCCAAATATGCCCCCAACGTTTCATTCATAGTCCAAATATGTCCCTGTTGGATGTAAACTGTCAATCAACTGACGGTCGACGGCTTATAAATTTTTTTTTGACGTGGCATCAGCAGATCTTAATACGTGGCAAGTTCAGTCAGCATCAGTTGTTGAACGTCAATTGACTGACAGTTTTCATCTAATGGGGGCATATTTGGACCAAATTGAAACGTTGGGGGCATATTTGGACTACGAATGAAATGTTGGGGGCATATTTGGACCAAAAGAAAGAATAGGGGGCGAAATGACAAAACAAGCAAACGTTAGGGGTATATTTGGACAAAAAAAAAGAATAGGAGGCCAAATGACAAAACAAGCAAACTTTGGGTGCATCTTTTGTCATTTTGCCAAGTACTAAACCTAAACTTTTAAATTCTACGCCTTAAATTGAGTCCATAAACCATAAAATTATATTTTAGTTTCCACAGTCAATGTATCAAATAATTATTCATACTAAAAAGTTAAGTTTAGGTATTATGGTTAAAGTATTGAATGTATGAGTGTTCATTTTCAGGTATCCAAAGTATCGGGTACCCGTCTTTCGGGTATTCAATTTTTCGGTCCGATTTCGGACCGTAATTACTGGGTACTTGCTAATCGGGTGTCCGTAATTTCCGGGTACTCAGTCACATTTTTTTATTTACTTTTAAATTTAAAAGTTTTAAAAAGTCACATAGTAAACACGTCAAATTTAAAAGTTCGTAATACATAATTCAAACACAAAAAATAGTGATTTGAAGTTATTTTTAAGATTGAATATTTGGATATATATATATATATTAAAGTTTATCACCAAAAATAGATTAAAAAATTGGCCCATACCCGACCCAACTACCTGAAAAAAAATCCTAAGTTGAGTAATTTTTTTAAAAAAATTTATCATATTTTTTAAGGTTCGAATTGACGAGTCGATGAACCAGGTCAACCGAGTTATATATTTTTGAATTCTCATAACTGAGTGTATGTATTATAAAAAATACTCCCTCCATTCAATAATTTTTGTTCCATGTTGACTTTTAAAAAGAAAAGGCTTGTGTAAGATATGTGTTATAAACTAATTAAAATGATAATTTCAACCTTAAAATTTTAAGTTTTGTTTTGTTGAAAAACTAAAAAGAAAATAGAAAAAAATATGTGTAATAAAAGTGATTAAAATTTTTAATGAAACAATTTAAGTGGAACAAGTTTTATAAGACATAGACAATATTAGGGTTAGGGTACTATGAAGGTATATTATGTATGGGAGATTATTGGCTTTCGCAGGGACGGAGCTACAGTTCCAATGGGAGGGGCTGTGGCCCCCCGGTAGGGGGAATTTTTTTTTTTTACTCTTTGATTCCTTATATTTTTTTTAAAAAAATGGAATAATTGTGAATTTGCCCCTTCCACGTTTTAAAATTTATGTTATGCCCCTCTCAACTTCAAATCCTAGCTCTGTCACTCTGGGCCTTCGACAGGGAGATGATTTTTTACCTTTAAATCTGTTATATTTTTCTTTTAAAAATTAAAATAATTATGAATTTTTTCTTACCGTTTAAATTTATAATTTATCCCTACCCTTAAATTTTAGCTCAGTATATGATTGAGTGTAAGATGTGTTGTTTAGTGTTTATGGTTTAGAATTTAAATATTTTAATATTAAAATTAAGAAGATAAAGAAAAAAAAAACAAGGGGGTCTATGTTCATTTATTACCTACCGGCCACCATAACACGCCGCGTGATGCTAGCCTGCTAGGCATTACGTTACCTATTCATTTCTAGACGTTAATTTAAACGTATTTATTATTTGTTGAAATTTGTATGTTAAAAATTTAACTGGTTTGTTAATTTATAACTAAACAATAAAAGTGAATCAATTATTTTAATTTTTTTATTACGACACCGTAATTTAAAATTGGATTGTATCATCTTCAAATATATTATTTAAAATAAAAAAATAAAAGCGAATCAATTAGGATTTTAAACTCGACTATTAAGCAAATGTACACTTTTAATCAAAGTAGAACTGGACCACTTTAGCCGACTGTTTGCTAATTAAATAGGTCCCATGCACGTAAATTTTGGCAATATTTGGTTTATAAAAAGAAGCCATCCATATTCTAACGTGTTCATTGGAAAGAGGCTTGTCACTCAACATCATCATTATCTCGGTGCTTTAATGTATTGAAGAATGCAAATGAATTTTTTTTGGAACTATTAAGAACTAATTTTGAGTTTAACTTCGTAAATTATAAAAAAAAGATGAGTGTCAGCCTTTATTTATTGTCAACGTAAGATCTTTAAAGCTAAAGAATTTACAATTTAAGTGCTTAATCATATGTTAACTAATTAGTTAAACTAAAAAATGAAATATATATATAAATTTTACAACTTAGTTACTTTAATGGCTACAACCAGAAATCATTTATCAAGGGAAAGAACTATAAATAGATTACGATTAGGATTACTTTTACGTATCTCAATGATTAGGATATTTAATTACCAATTATATTATTTGAAATAAAATATATTTATAATTCGGATTGAGTCTCACATTCATTTTGGTTATCTTTTTGGTTTCTCAAGATTTTGTCATGACTAATTCTGACCGACCCACATCACATACGTAATTTAAAAAAAAATTATATACACAAAGCCTGAACTCGAAACATGCTTAAACGATATCAAATTACTTACCACTTAGACCAACTCATTAGTTACTCTATCTCATATTATAGAAATAAAACATATATTCTTGTTTAAGTTTAGTTCGATCTGACTTCAAATTTTACCAGATTTTTTTTATATTTATAAATGTAAAATCCAAACTCGTTTTAGGTCATTTTTTTTATTTCTAAAAATATATTTATATAATATTTAATACTTTTAATTACTTTTTTATTTATTAACTGATTAACATTGTTAACTTCATTTTTAATGTTTATTTGATAATAATTAAAAAATAGTTTTTTTTACTTTACTTTAATATAATTCGAATCGTTTTATCTATTCATGAGTCGGATAGGATGGTCTTAAATAATTTATTACTGATTTTGTGTTAACACATATAAGATAATTCCACTTAAACATCTTTTCATAAACAATAAAAAGGCATTATGCTTTTAGAATTGTAAAATATTCCTTGTTCTTTTATAATTTCGTGAAAGAGTTGAACTATCTTCATAATCCAAGCTTTCTTCAAAAATTAGTTCATGAATGAAATCTTAAAAATATTCATCCATAACCGACAACCAGTTGGTCAAATAGGATGAGACATTAGATTCCTTAAGCAATATCAAAGATTTGAGTTAGGGTTGAAGATAGGAATTAAAAGTTAAAGGGTCACAAAAAGAGCTTTAGGGTATAAAAAGCCCTTGAAACTTTTGAGGAAAAAAATCAATTAAGCTCCTAAGCTTTTTTTCACCCAATTAAGCTCTTGAACCAATTTTGAATATTAAGTATTGATAGTTTTTAGAGATGTTGATGCAGTGCGTTGTGTCATAGTGTCTCGACTTGCATTTTCAAAAAAAAAATTAAAAAATATTTAAAAGTTCTAAAAATTCTAAAAATGTATAAATATATTTTTTTTGAAAAAAATCTGTAAATGATCTTGAACTAAGCTTAATTAATTCAATTTCTTAGTTCAGGAGCTCAATTGAGTGCAAAAAAGAGTTTACGGGCTTAATTATTTTTTTCAAAAGTTCAAGGGCTTCTTACACCTAAGCTTAAAAAGAATAAAAGACTAAAAATCGTCGTTAATAGTATTCGATTCAATAACTTCAAGTCAAACAAACTTAATTTCATGTACACACCACTAAGATAACACATACTCTATAATATTAAAACAAGTAAACTAAATTATAGTTCAAAATCCTACGGGGGCAAATTAAAAAAAATGGATCGTAAATGTGAACCACTGCAGCATCAGATCGAAATTAATCAAGAATAGACCGTACATGTGGCTACGCCTATGGTTCGAGTCCTGGCACTATGAATGAAAAAAATTAAATTGTGAGGATTGTCTCATAATAAACCTCTGCAGTATCTGATCCGAATTAATCAATCAATAAGTTGGATACCATGGGTTAAATAAAAAAATCCAACCATAATGGTAAATGTAGTACACAAAGGTTTGGGAAAGCAACACAACATTGTGACGGGTGCAAAAAGAGTTTAGGGGTTTAATTAATTTTTTTTCAAAAGTTCAATAATTTATTACACCTAAGCTTAAAAAAAATAAAAGACTGAAAAATGATGTTAATAGAATTCGATTCAATAACTTCAAGTCAAACAAACTTAATTTCATGTACACAGCACTTAGACAACACACTTTTTATAATATTAAAACAAGTAAATTAAATTATAGTTCAAAATTTTACAAAAGTCAAATTAAAAAAAATGAACCGTAAAGATGAACCATTACAATATATGATCGAAATTAATCAAGAATAAACTGTACATGTGACTTTGCTATAATTTGAGTCTTGATATTGTGAATGAAAAAAAATTTGTAATATCTCATAACGAACCTTTGCCGTGATTGACAAAAAATCCAGCCATTATGAATGAAGAACAAGTGGCTTTGTATTATACAATGTGATGATTGGTGAAAGAAGAAAAAGGAAGCGAGGATGAGTCAGCATCGAATGCAGCCAACCCAAGTTTCAACCGTTTTTATTTATTTATGTTATGTGTGGGTCTTGTTTTGTATTGTTTTGATTTAAGTTTGCTATACCTATACTAATATGATTATATGACAAAGATTCACTTCTCCCAAGTAGAAACCTTGTATTATGTATGTATTAATATTAAAAATAAAGTTCAGAATTATTGAAGCTGCGGCTTGGATAGCTGACAACGCACATTTTGTGTGTTTGGAAGATATTGAAATTGGACAAATTATTTTATGAACCCTGTTCACTATATTATTTGTGATATTATACAACTAATAAAATCGATTTATTTTACTGAAAAGAAGAATATATATTAAGAATCTAAGGCCTTATTATTTACTGCTGTAGTTAAGAATAGAAAGCAAACACTGGAAGTGAAATCAGAGAAATGGAAATGTAAGGCGAAGATTCGGGAAAGGAACATACCGTTAGCTGAGAGAAAGCTGAAAACAAGTCTGGAGTAAGTTGTGTTATATATAGAAAAGTGAGTGACGAGTCACGACTCATCAAGTGTGGAACTGTGGAAGTTTCCAAACTCAGTACTGCAAAAGTGGAAAGGGCAGGTTTCAAATTTCAACACGCTTCTATTTGGGTGGTTTTATTTAAGTAGGAAACTCACATATCACATGGGATGGGGGAGTCGGGAGAGTTCCCGCTAGCAACTTGGCATGTAAGATTTCAATTGTGGTGTATCGCCTATCGGCCTATCGGGCATATCGCCAATCAATGAGACTGGACCACTTCAAAAAGGCAAGTCGCCGACCGTTTGCAAATTGCAAATAAATTTGGCAATATTTGGTCATAGCAAACGGGCTTGCCAATCAACATCATATCGGTCTTGATAAAAAAAAAATCAACATCATATGGGTGATGTTAATGATTCTGATGTGTCTTGTCTATTTTGGAAACTCATGATAATTTTAGGATGGTTGGTGAAAATAGACCGCCGTAAATCGCTTATTATATGTATTTATTTGTCCGATAAATAAATTTTAAAAAGCTTTTTTTTATAGTTTAAAGGTGATTACAAAATAATATATGTTCATACATATTCTTAACCCTTTGACAATGTGCATACAACTTATAGATAAAACGATTTGAACCCGTGTGTCTTATGATGAATATCATCCGCTTTTTCACTGAGATACTTGTTGGTTTTAAAAGTTTTTTCTTTTTAGTTACATTAATTGAAACAAAAGGCATTCATGGTTAGGATTGAGTCTAGATCGTGTTTACATTTAGATTCAAAACGTATATTTTTGTTAAAGTTCAGTCCAATCTAAAATATAAACTTCAAATTTTACCTACTTTATATTTATATTTATAGATATCTACCATAAACAATAAAAAAGCCCTTTTTATCCCTAATCAAATACTTATTATCCCTAACCATAGGAGAATGACACAAAGATTCGAGAAAGCAGCACCACGTGGCGGAGACTGGAGAGCAAGTAGTTAGCCGTGACTTTGTATTATGCGTATGGTGATTTGGTGACAGAAGAAAACGGAAGCCACGATGAGCCGTCATCAAATGCGGCCACCCCAAGCTTCAACCGCCTTTTGAAGTTTCGGTCTGGATTTCAACGCCCTTTATACTCACTCGTTTTCCGGCTTGCCGGAATGCATGCGTTGCTAATCTCCAAGTGGAATTCGAACAACGATAATATTTTCAAAGTAAATATTGGTCATGTTTGGTAATTAGCGGATAACCGATAACGGATTACATTAGCTGATAGCTGATTGTATTAGTTGATTTGACTACCGAATTGTATTAATTGATTGTATAAAAGTGTTTGGTAAAATTAACTATAGTTGATAGCTGTTAGATTATTTAAACAAACAAAATAACATATAAGGACATGATTATATTCAATACTTGTTTGAATAGTTTATTAGTTATAAATATTTTGTATTTAATTAATAATAATTAAATTTATAAAAAAAATTAATATAATTTTTTAAACATATTTGAATGATTTATATATTAATTTATTAGTTATATAATTATTTTAATATAATTTAATTAATTAATAAATTTAAATACGCATATAAATATGTGATAATAAAAATAAAAAATAAATAAGATTAGCTTATAAATAGGGTGAGAAAATATTTAATTTAGGTTATTTAGAGATTTTTGGTAATTGGTAAGGGTAAAAGAGTCTTTACAACTCTAATATCAAATCTCTAATCTCAAAAAGCTCATATTATGAGCTTTTTTAAAATTAGCGGTTTCACCTCAATCCACTCTTTCAATCTGTTGTTCACCAAACAACAATATTAACATATTTGACTGGTCAAACCTCTAATTATGCTTAAAGCCTCTAATTTTTGCCCAAATCGCTCATTACCAAATATGACCATTAAATTTTAAATCTGCACAAAGGATGAAGCAGATAAGTATTTATGATTATTAGGTCTAGGGAAAGACCGAGGGGGTAGTCGCCTCCTTAAAAATTTAAAATTTATGTATGATTTAAATTTTTTTATTAATTTAATTTAAGTTTATTTGACTAATATTGTGTATTAATCTTATAGTAATTCGAATATATTCTTTTATATTCGTCAATAATATAATTACTTTTTGTATACCTTAAAATAAAATATTATATTTTTTTTTAACATATGGCACAGTGTTAAATATCATTACATCTTATTTTCCAAACTCATAATTAGTCGGTTATAAATTTAATCATATTACAACCTTTTAATAATCATGCGAATACCTAATCCCCTTTTTCCTTAGACTTTAATTATCGAGCTATATTCATTGGGTCAATTTCAAAATTAGAATCATCCGACTAGTACAACATGCCGTAAGGCATGATGTGGTGGCGTATTTTAAGTTCAAAAAATTATACTCATTGAATGGGTAGGACATATTTTTTAATTAAGTAAATATTTTGTGAGTTTAATTAAGTAGGATATTTTGATGGGTTATGTTTTAATAAATAAGTTATGTAAAAAAATATACAATCATTTTATTTAAACTATGAAAATTTAAATTTAAATTTTTAGTTTTAAATCTTAAAATTTAGACCTGTTAAATACTTAAATTTTAACCAAAATCACTAGTAGCTCTTCATACCAAAATTCCTTCAATTCTATTCGTTTTCTACATTGATCAATCCCTTTGATCGGTGGTCGACAATTAATTTTAATATTGGTTGTCGACCACCAGATCTATTAGTTTTCTTATTTTTTTATTTTAATGAGAATCTCTTTCTCTGTCTTTGTGACACGTTTTTTCCTTTGTCTTTGTGACACGTTTTTTCCTCTGTCTTTGTGACATGTTTTTGTTTTTGTTTTGTGGTTTGATTCATCTGTCTTTGTGGCATGTTTCGACATACCCTAGCGATCGATTGTTGTTCGCACAGAGATTCAATCGGTGCTAGTTTTTTATTTATGTTTTTGTCGGTGGTCACTTGGAAAGTTATATCCCCACTCGGTTGATGGTTGTTTGCCGATGAAATCAGTCCTGGGTAGTGGTACTTTTTGCTTGACAGCTTGGATCGCGCACCACTCCTTATTCCTTCTTTATGCGTCTTGTTTGGACAGAGACAAGGAGATTCAGGAGGCTGCTAAATTTTGTTGGTATGCTTATCTCCATAGAAATTTTCATTTTCTTTGTTTTTAGGTTGTTTAATCCTAATATTTTTCTTCTTGGATGCATTGTAATTAAAATTTTTCTATGGATTTAATAAAATTTAGTACCTTTTATAAAAAAAAATACTTAAATTTTAAAACAGACATGTTTATATAAACAAAAGCTTACACAGTCCATACATCAAATCATTTTCTTACTTTTATTATAGTATTAGGGGTGGTTTATATTTAAATTAATTTTAAAAGTTTTTAAAATTTAGATAATATTTCAAACATGCCAAAAGTTAGGTTGGAGGTTCTAAATTATCTTCATAGAAACTGAAATACTGCACAACTAATATTGACTAATATTTTGAGATTTATTGATTGATCAAGTGGTGAAAGATGCTCATGTTATCTTATTTATATAAGTTCAAATTTTGACATTAGTCTTGAGAATGTAATTATTTTTCTACTTAATAAAAAAAATATTGAATAATAATTTCAATATAAGAAACTTTATATTTAAATACTAACTATTATCAATAAGTGTTGCGTGCATTAGTAAGCCACATTGCACTCTCAATGAGAGAATGTGAGTTCAGACCTTGGAGACAATATTGTTAGAAGGAATAACCTCGTACCCCAAATATGAATCGTAAAACGAATATAAATATTATAAATACTTACCGTTTTTACATTAAATTAGAGAGAACACCATTTTTTTGCTTACCCTTTTTAACCCCTAAAACTCATTTCATGATGTTATTCATATCATTTCCCCTTCTCTCTCTGAAAGTTTAAAAAACACCATCTTGTTGGTTTTAATAATGTCTCTAATTATATCTCAGTTTCTTAATGTTCTTCTTTCTATTGCTCTTTAAAATGTGGAATGGCAGAAAAAATAGCATTTAAAAATGACACTATCAAACTAAATTATTTATTTATTGACACGACAATCATGCATTTAAATGGGAGTTTTTACCCAACTATTGTTTCCGACTTTTTTTTCTCCTAAAATATAGTTCATTCTTATTTATTTTCTAATCTATAGCGAATTATTGTTCCGAATTAGAAATCGGGTGAATTTCTATCCGTTTTTAAACAATATTTTATAAAAAAAAATAATAAAAAATTTCAAACTGAAATCAGAAGGCTCTCTCCCCGTTCTCAAATAGTGGTGTAGGGTACATCCCTGCCATGTGGCAGCCCTGCACTGTTGGAAGGTTGATGATGTTAGAGAATAGTGTAATTGGTGGTTTAATTACTATTATTAATTTGTTAGCAATTGAGCTAGTTTGTTAAATAATATGTTATGACTTTGAAATATATAAGTCCATCATTTGTATTGAACAACATATCATGATTTCATTAAATCTAATTTTATATACAGTTTCTCTCAATTTTACCAAAAATACAAACCACCATTCATTGTTTACTCCGGCCACCATCATGAGTCCATTCTCACAGATGAATCATATTTTTTTTCATGATTTTACTGTTCAAAAACAGGTGGAAATCACCCCAATTTTTTATCAACCCTATTTTTTGTGAATTTACTATTCAAAACGGGTGGAAATCACCCTGATTTCTATCCTCAATAGTAATTCACCCAACAACAATATTTGGGTCATTTTTCCATTTAAAGGATGATATCAAACTAAATCTAAATTTTTAATTTTTATAATTGTCATGTCACTTTCTCTGTCAACAATTAACAATAAATGATTAAGTTAATATTATTTAAATAGTTAAGTGCAATGTTCAAAATAAAACTCACGTGATGATTAAACGGTATTCATGTAGTTTACTCAAAAAGTTTACATATCCGAGCTAAATTCGTACTAGTCTCCAACACATTTGCGCTATACTAATATCAATGTTTTTGAATTTGGTGTAGATTGCAAGTGAAAGATGGGGGAGAAGAGGAGGCTTGCGTTCGGGTATTCGTATACTTCAAGACATGCGAACTTGAATTCAGCTAGTTTTGTTTCATTATACGCCTTAAATATATTTACTTGTAATTAAATTAAAATGATATGAATTTTGAAACATTCGTATTCGTGTTTTGTTTTGTTTTCAGAGAGACCAAATCAAGAACTTACACCCATGAATCCAACACCTAATTTGATCCTCAACAATGTCCGACTGGCATTAGCTCGATAAAAGTTTCATAAGAATTCCAGACAACAAAAATAATTATGATTACTATTATTATCAACAAACGAGAATAGGAAAACAGTTGCCTAATCATCGGGTTAATCTCATGTTGATCATTGCCGGTTAAGATCTGGCATGGAACCCTTGTTCTCTATCAATGGTGCCAAAAAGTATCCGATGTAGACGCTGATGAGTGCCACCATACAAACAAAGAAAAGAGGGAATCCCACTTTAACTTCTCTTTGCTTTGCCATTTTCCTCAATAGCGCCTGCGTAAGTGTCAAATACGAGTATATATTTAACACGACATGATCTTTGTCACATGTTAAGAAACAATCACCGGCCTATTCTAAGAAAGTGAGAACGAGAAGACATTCCACGGTACGCAACACATGATGATCATTCATCACATTAGTACAAAAGCTAAATGCTTAGAATAATAGGTGGCATCATAGATCACACTAAACAAGTGACACGGAGAATTTACTGTCCATTATTAAACGGATGATTTGGAAGATATAACAAGAACTAGAACAAGAAAGCACGGGTAGAAAACTTACAAGCTCGTCTTCTAAAATCTTTCGTTCTCGAGTTCTTAACCTCCTCTCTTCTGTCAGTTTTGAAATGGTGGCTTCAGCCTGGAAAGGAAATGACCACTAGTGTTACTAAAGCTTAGAAGCTGTGTTACTCATACAAGAATGTCAAATATAGGTATATATGTCGAACACAAGTATTTTTAAATGGGTACTTCAAGCAAAATGAAGAGCTAGAAGCAATATCATGTCAACATTATACAAACAACATATGCAAAAAAAGGTGATGGCAAAATATTCAAACCTTACTTTAAAACTGTGGTAACTCAGTAATTTTGGCTACTAATCATATCTCTTCTTAAAGATACACTTACCTCGCCTAGCTTAAATTCAAGGTTGGCCAGTTTTGATTTCGTTTCTTCCTCGTCTTTGGTAAACTTTTGCTCCTCCACTGGCTTCAATGTTTTCCCTTCACCATTCTTCAATGCAGTGAACTCCTTTTCCTTCACTGAATTAAATTCCTCAGCATCAAGAATATTCTCCCCTGGCTTTGACTCCACATCTTTCACCGGCTTTAACTCCTTGCTATTCAAATTCTTTGGTTTCAGCTCGGTGTCTTTTGTAAATTTTAAGTCCCCATCATTAACATCATTCTTTGGCTTCGGCTCTGCATCCATCTTCAGCTTTAAATCCTCCGCATAGAACATATCTTTCTTTGGCTTCCACTCCACATCCTTTGTTGGCTTTAAATCTTCCAAATTTATCATTTTTGATTCCTCAACCCTGGCAGCCTGTTGCAGAGAAGAGAACATTGATAGAAGTGTTACCGTTAGGTATAAGCTTAATCAACGGACTTGAAGTTCGTCTTTAAATACCATATTCGAACAAAAGTTCCGTTCAAGTAATGTGTGTATATAAACATGTATATAAGTCAGAAACGAAGAAACTTTATTTTAAGGCGAGAAGAATATATAATGCATATCCAACCGTCTGCAATGGTGCATGAATCCCAACTCTACTGAATTCTGGTTCTTTTGGTATTGAAGCATTATAATCTGTTCCCTGGTTCCTTGTCCCATTAGTTGTTGATGATACTGGCAATTGAGGTGGGCTGACAAGAGCAACTTTAAGCTTGTGCTCTTCAATATACCTTCCACTGCCCTTGACAAACTATCAAACAAAATGATGAGCGAGTCGCTTATTACTATCAAATAAAGCACAAGCAGAGCATAAAATCACTTACTGTGGAAGATGTAATGTCCGCATCAATTGTTCCAACAGGGACAACTGTGCTTTGAATTAAGAACTTATCTCCGCATATCATATCAGGAGGAGCTTCGAGCTGAGCTTGCATGGTAACTAAGTAAAAAAGGGTGAGAACATATAGTTTAAAGCAGGGAAGTAAAGAAAAGGATAAAAAATCATATGAGAAATTTCACCACTATCTTTTATATATAAGTTTCATCACTAGCTTTGATTCACTTGTCCAGCCACTAATGAGGCAGCACAATGGTAGAGTGTTCTAAAGATCGTCGTTTGTCTATTGTTTAATTTTTGTTTGCTGAATATATTTGCATTCTTGTGAAATTAATCATGAATTATCAGATAACAGAGAAACCAGCCAATAGCCAACAACAGAGATACATGCACTGCATTTAAAGAACCTAAACAACTGCAAAATTTACTCTTATCGGTTTATCCCATTACTTACACAGTTACACTTTGCTAGATGGCAAAATCATTGAAACCTGTAGTGTCCCTTAGCCAGGTGACCTTATATCTACTAGCACCTTTGCTATGAGCCATTATAAGATTAAAGAAAACTTAAGTATGATCTATAGTCACAGGTCAAAAATGTTAGGCTCGGATTTGGTTCAACCGGGTCAAGCTCAGATAGTTCAGTATGCCAGATTTGAGTATTCTAAGGCTTTACACAAGTAGCTTTATTTTGAAGCCTAACCGAAGTCAAGAAGCACAAATAATCAAATTTGAAGTCTGAGTACAGGTATCAAAAGTTCAAAACTCATCTTTTACCATGTAAACGATCATTAATCGAACCCAATCAAAGCAAGCTTGAGCAGTTTGCTTGTATCTCTAATCGATCTCAAGCATCAAAAGAAAATTTTGATCAAGCTCGAACTTCAATTTCAAACGAAACTCGAGCTTCTTACAGCTTGACCTCAACTCGATGATTCGAGTCGAACACTTAGATGCATTGAAATTCATTCATTACACGCATAAGCATTGAAATATACAATCCGGTACGAAAGCTCCTTACCTGTAAAATCACATATAGATTTGGGCATAATAATGCCAACATTAGGCCGCACGCAGTACTTCTTAGGAGATGTAGTTTTAACCTGCAAAATACCATTGCCAAAATTACATTACAATCCAGCACTCTAAACATAAAAAAATCCAAAACAAAGGCCATAAACTTTATTAAAAGAAGAAAAAAGATGCAAAGAGCGCTGGTTCAAAGTTCAGACCTTGAAAGCAACATATTGGTCAGTGTTATTTGTGATTCTAACGGAGCAGGAGCATTGCTTCTTCAATATAACTATAAAAAAAATAACTCTAAATGAGAAATAAACAATCATGTAATTAATATCAAAGCTAAACTGAAAATCATATTATTACATTATTTACCCCTTCAATTCTTCCACACAAAAATTCAGAAAATATTAAATAAATTTCTGCAAAGAGTGTTATTTTTTCGCTCTGTTTTCTATATGATATATTTTTCTGTAAATATAATAAAGAGTTAAAGGAAGAAGTTTAAAGAAAAAAACTAAATGATTATAAAATAAGATTGATTATTTCTTCTAATAAATGAAAAAAAATAACGATCAAAAGTTTCTTAAACTAATTATTATTAATATTGGTTTTATGTTACAAAAATGAACTGGCAATCAAGTAATTATGTACTCACATTTGAATTCAAGCTCCTTAGGCTCAATCTCCAAAAGTTGTGTATTCATTTTCCTTCTTCAATTAGCATACAAATCTTAATCTGCACATGATAATTACTGTCATACACTCATACTAATCAGCAACAATGGTTAGCTAATTCCATTTTTGAAATTTAAAATTTGATAATGAAAATAGAGTTTGACGAGCTTTGACTCAGATCAGACTCGAAACAACTCTGTTTGAATTTCAAACTACGATTAAGCAACGATTCCAGTTCGTTGAAACTGAGGCGTGGAGTTTTTGAAATCAAAAAGTACAGAAAAAAAAGAAGGAGAAATTTTAAAATTTTGAAAGCAAAGATCCAGAATCCAGATAATGACTTGGCTTCCAACTCGGATCATTTTGAGCTCAAACAAACTCCAGATATGAAAATTTTAATCTCAGACGAACTCGAAACAGAGTCAAGCTTCAACACAAGAGAAACAGAAACATTGTATTGCCTTCTTCGAGTTGGATCCGGAGATCAAAACTCGAGAAAGAACCAGGCAAACGACACCGTTTTTTCGGGACTCCAGTTCCATTGAACATGAAATTCAGCGGGAAAGAGAGAATCAGAGGAGCGAAAGCTTACCTGGTTCAACGAAAGATTCTCCGGCCAGAGAGAAAGAGAGAATGACGGTGGGAATTTGATAGCGGAAGAGATGGAAACAGTGAGACAGAGAAAAAGGCTGAAGAAGCGAAGTGAAAGTGAAAGAAGACAATCATGGAAAAGATACCACAGCTTTTGTTTTCTAGAAATAAAACAAAGGAAAAAGACTCGAGCGTTAATTTATTCAAATTTTGGATATTTCAATATCTCTAAGCCATAATACAACCACTCTTCCTTGCCGTTAATTTTGAAAATATTATGAATAATAGTTTTGAATTCGGCATTATTAGAGTTAACTAGGTGCCTCGTTAAAAATTTCCCTAAGTTTAAATAGAGAAAAAAATACATCTAGCAACTTAAATAACAAGAAAAAGTATAAAAAAAAATGAGAACAATCCAACTGAAACGCGTGACATGCAATAACCGGCAGTGCCGCAAACCAAATCTCACCACCATCAAGGCCTAAGCCATATTTCGCCAAATAATCAGCTACTAAGTTCGTCTCCCTACCAATATGAGTCAAGTGAATCTTCCAATCCAAACATAATAACCGCATAATATGATGCACAATCGACCAATACTGGTGTCGCCTATCATTGTCCTTCAAAATCCTAACCACATCGACATTATTAAATTCAATCCACACTTGCCGCAAACCTAAAGACCATGCTCGTTACAGTTCTTTCAATACTCCCTACAATTCCGCTTTAAAAACTGAGCAAATACCTACAAATTTAAAATCCACTCGCCCATCGATGATCGGAGAACTCCTTCACAGGCCAATTCGCCTGACACCAAACGATGAACCACATCAGAATTAAACTTTACTCAACCCAACGGCGAGCAAGACCAAAGAGCCGGCACTTTAGGCGCAACAGCCGAGCATGGCTCAATTAAATAGTTTTTTAGATAAAATTAAACAAAAAAGTAACATAATTTTTTATTCCACATTTATTGACGGTGAACAAAATAATAATTAATAAAAAAATTCTTTTTCTACCTTTTTTTAATTGAAATACACGTACATCATTGACATCACTAGATTTAATTAATTACTATTTCTTTTGGTTAATTAAAATTTTGATGGAACACTTTTAGAATTCCTTGCCTAAGCTAGCTAGGACGCAATACGAATATGAAAATGATAAATGAAGAGATATTGAAATCCATACAAATATTATATTTATTAATATTCAATAAAGGAACATAAACGATCGCATATTCAATAATGGGGCCAATTTAACGTTAAAAAGCTCGTCAAAAGAGCCAAAAGGTGAATTTGCCGATAGTGGAATTATGATTGAGAAAAGGGTGCATTACGAGTAACGTTTTTCGCCAACTTTCCTATTGGTGAAAAGGCCATTTAGATCCCTCTCAATTTTCAATTAGGCAAATTGGCCCTCTAAGAAAAAAAAAGAGCAATTATGTCCCTTCAATTTTTAAAATATCAATTAATGACAATTAATTGAGATGTTAATATTTTACATTAGTTTTGCATAATTTCTAATTGACGAGCTGATGTAATTAGTTGGGTAAAGTACACCAATGGTCACTGAATTTTTGGGCGCGTTTATTTTAGTCACTAAACTTTTAAAAATTTTATTGGGGTCACTCAACTTTTACTTTGCTTTCATTTTGGTCCCTCAACTTTTACTTTGCTTTGATTTTGGTCCCTCCTGTTACCTTTCGTTAGAAAATATTGACGTGGCACGTTAGTTTTCATTTTTTTTCAAGGGTAAACTATATAAATGGTCACCGAACTTTTAAAATACTTTTATTTTCGTCACCGAATTTTTAAAACGTTCATTGGAGTCGCCCAACTTTTGTTTTGCTTTAAAGCAACCACATTGATTTAAGTAAAAAAAAAACTCTTTTAATGTATTAATTTTCACTTTTTGTATTGAAAAGCGAGGCTTCGTGGTTCTTGTGAATCTAATTAAGTGAAATTTCATCCAGTAAAACGGAAGAATTATAAATCTCCAAAATAATAGATAAGAATATCGCAAATAAAGCCATTGCGACACCCATCAAAGGAGTTGTTCCCCATCCAGGGGATACCTTACCATATTCTGAATTCAATGGTTTCAAAAAAATCTCCCACAACATTTCGTCTTGGATCAGATCTAGAACTACCCTCATCGGTTTGTGTAGCCATAAATCTTATTTTGTATTCAGTGAGATCTGTTGACTTTGTATATCATTCCGCTGTAAATAAACGATCTTATCATAGATCCATTGTGATCTTGATTACACCCCTCCAATTTAGATTGAAAAAAGAAAAAAAAGGTAAAGACAAATAGTCTTCTTCACAATATACATATTTTGAATGCGGGAAAAGTAATTCTTAGAGAAAGAATATAAACAAGCAAAAGACTTTTCATACTTTTTTCATCATACCTAACCTAATTGCCATGAAGAATTTGTTCCTTTTTACAAATTTGATGTTGATAAATCCACGGATCTAGAAATTCATTTCGGACACTTGAACCTTCTCAAACTGTTTCTTTTTAAGAACCAAAAAAATTTGTGCAAAAACAATAGATGCCAAGAAGAACAAAAGGCCTTGGACGCGTAGTGGATCTTGAAGTACTATTTCTGCATCCCCTAACCAAATCCACCCACATTAGGATTAATTGTTAATGGTTGATCGAGTTTGATAGATTCACCCTCTGAAACAAGAAGTTCTGGTCCTGGGGGAATAATATTAACCACTTGATGTCCATCCAATGCATCCGTTATGATTATTTCGTATCCCTTTTTTATTTTCGTATGATTTTGCTTACTATACCTGTTGTCGTAGCATTATAAACTGTATTGTCAAAAGTAATAAGTAGATTTTACTTTAGGGAAAACTACACCAGTGACCACCGAAGATATTGGGGATACCTATTTGAACCACCGAACTAAAAAAAACATCAATCACACCACCAAACTTATAAAATCAACCTATTTTGACCACCGCCGTTAAAAACCTAACAGTGGAGCGACGGAACTGCCACGTGGCAGTTGATGGGTATATTTAAAAATTACACATTTGGTCCATGTTATTTACACATTTATTCAATTTAGTCCTAATTTTCATGGGTATATTTAAAAATTACACATTTGGTCCATGTTATTTACACATTTATTCAATTTAGTCCTAATTTTCAATTAATAAAATAATAAATTATTTAATTAAGTGGTGACACGTGTCAAGATCTCATTAGAGGATTTTAATTATTTATATTTAATTTTATTAATTTATTTTCCCCTCCAATCAAGTGGTGACACGTGTCACCACCAATTTAGAGGAGAAAAACAAACATTTCACTCACATGCGTGCTGGGAGACTCGAACCTGGGTCTCCCAAGTGTAAGTGCAACTATTCTACCACTGCACCAAGCACATCTTTGTGTTATAATTCTCCACATATAATATATATCTCTTATTAGTTTCTACATTTATAAGCCAAAAGCTCAAACCCTAAACACTAATTTCACATGTATAAATCCTAAACCCTAAACTCTAACCCTAAATATTTCAAATTAAACCTCAAACCCTAAAATTTTTTTAAATTAATTCCATGCTAAATATCCTAAACCCTAAACCCCAAACCCTAAAAATTTTAAATTAATTCCACGCTAAATATTTCAAATTAACCCTTAAACCCTAAACACTAAATATTTCAAATTAAACCTCAAACCCTAAAAATTTTAAATTAATTCCATGCTAAATATCCTAAACCCCAAACCCCAAACCCTAAAAATTTTAAATTAATTCCACGCTAAATATTTCAAATTAACCCTTAAACCCTAAACCCTAAATATTTCAAATTAAACCTCAAACCCTAAATTTTTTAAATTAATTCCACGCTAAATATCCTAAACCCTAAACCCTAAAAATTTTAAATTAATTCCACGCTAAATATTTCAAATTAACCCTTAAACCCTAAACCCTAAATATTTCAAATTAAACCACAAGTCCTAACCTTAAACCCTAAAATTCAAATTAATTACACGATAAATATTTAGGGTTTAATTTAAAATATTTAGCGTGAAATTAATTTGAAATATTTAGGGTTTAGGGTTTAAATTAAAATAGTTAGCGTGTAATTAATTTGAATTTTTTAGGGTTTAAGGTTAAGGGTTTGGGGTTTAATTTGAAATATTTAACGTAAAAATAATTTGAAATATTTAGGGTTTAAGGGTTAATTTGAAATATTTAGCGTGAAATTAATTTGAAAATTTTAGGGTTTAGAGTTCAGGGTTTAGGATATTTAGTGTGGAATTAATTTAAATTTTTTAGGGTTTGAGGTTTAATTTGAAATATTTAGGGTTAGAGTTTAGGGTTTAGGATTTATACACATGAAATTAGTGTTTAGGGTTTGAGCTTTTGGCTTATAAATGTAGAAACTAATAAGAGATATATATTATATGTGGAGAATTATAGCACAAAGATGTGCTTGGTGCAGTGGTAGAACAGTTGCACTTACACCTGGGAGACCCAAGTTCGAGTCCCCCAGCACGCATGCGAGTGAAATGCTTGTTTTTCTCCTCTAAATTGGTGGTGACACGTGTCACCACTTGATTGGAGGGGGAAAATAAATTAATAAAATTAAATATAAATAATTAAAATCCTCCAATAAGATCTTGACACGTGTCACCACTTAATTAAATAATTTATTATTTTATTAATTGAAAATTAGGACTAAATTGAAAAAATGTGTAAATAACAGGGACCAAATGTGTAATTTTTAAATATACCCATCAACTGCCACGTGGCAGCGATGTCACTCCACCGTTAGGTTTTTAACGACGGTGGTCAAAATAGGTTGATTTTATAAGTTCGGTGGTGTGATTGACGTTTTTTTTAGTTCGGTGGTTCAAATAGGTATCCCCAATATCTTCGGTGGTCACTGATGTAGTTTTCCCTTTACTTTATGATTAAGAAGAAAAAATACTTGACCCAGTTGACCTGCCCGTCGACCCGAACCTTTAAAAACTGGATAATTCTTTTAAAAATTTACTCGACCCGATGTTTTTTCCCAAGTAGTTGGGTCGGGTCTGGGCCGAAAATTTTGTGTAGTCTGGTACCCGACCCAACCTGATATTTTAAATATATTTATTTTTTAATTTTAAATTATATTTTTATTTTAGAATCCTTAATATATGTGTATCTTTGGGATGATCCATTTTTCTCGAAACAAAACAACCCTTGGTCTCATTTAATACAAATGAAAGTTCATGCGCATTCTGCAATTCGTTTTGAAGTCGTGCTTTTCGTACCTTTTACATTTTGGTAAACATAAGAAACTGTTTTTGGTTCTTTCCACAGCTTGAAACCCTTCTCTTTGCTTTCCTTGTTTGTGTGTTGGTTCATTCACCGTGAATCGCCATGCTGAAAGCGTTGTTGTGTTATTATATTTGAGATTCAAAACAAGACTGATTAATATTGTTTATCATTTTATAAACGGAATCTCAAAAGTTAATGTTTCTTTTTTGATTTAATTACCGATGTCCATCTTATTGACCGATTAATTTAGATAGAGTATTGCAAAGGTTCATTATGAGGACGATTCTCCCAACACAATTTGCTCCATTCAAAACGGAGAATACTAGGATTCAAACTTCTAATCTTGCTTAAGAAATCTAGTGTATTATCTCACTAGATCAACGGATTGTTAGTTGTTTACATATATTAAAGGTATAACGATAGGCTTAAACTGAACATTTTTAGATTTTTTATTTTTAATGATTTATAATTAATTATTTTATTAAATTAACAATGTCTTTATTTTTTTGAACAAATAATTTATTTATTTTTGATGTTTTAGTTTAATTTTTAAATATTTTTACATTTTATATAATCTATTAATTTTTATTTTTAGTGATTAAATAAAGTCTTAAACTTTCTAAACCTTATTAAAAAAATCAATTAAATCATTTCATCGCACCGTTATTCATAGTGGGTCGTTATATATACACTATAAAATCACTATACTAGCACTATGATGATCAACACATATATTCGAATTAATCATGATAAAATTTTAAAGAATCAAAGTCAACTAAATATATATGGCCATGTTTAGTAAAGATAATTTCAAGATAAAATTAGATTTGACCGGTCAATTCTGCTAATTTGGATGTTTAGTAAAGAGCATATTTTTTGATCAAATAGTAAAGAACATATTGAAATAGCGGATTAAAGTGAAACATATAATTTTGAAAAAGATGATAATAGAAGCCTTTTAAAGTTAAAGATTTTGACATAAAAGTTATAAAGACCCTTTTATCCTTTACAATTATAAAATTTAAACTTTTCTATTTTAATTCTTTAACCTCACGTATTTACATTGTGAGATTTGTAAACTAATACTTCATGTTTTTTCTTCTTATTGTCACATATTTATATTTATATTTAAATTTAATAATTAATTAAATTATATTAAAAATAATTATATAAATAATAAATTAACATATAGATAATTCAAGCTTAATAATGTTATATTAATTTTTTTCATAATCTAATTAATATTAATAGATACAAAATATTGATAATTAATAAACTATTTAAGTAAGTATCAAATATAATCATATCTTTATATGTTATTTTACTTGTTTAAACAATCAAACAGATATTAGTTATCGAATAATTTTATCAAATATTTTTGTACAAGCAGTTAATACAACCTATTAATCAAATAAGCTAATATAATTAATTATCAATTATCAATTAATGTAATTTATTATCAACAATCTGTTAATTATTAAACAAGTTCATAATATAAATTTGAACTTACATTTTTTTCCCAAAAAATTCGAACACCTTTGAGCCCAATTTCTCGTTCTTCAATACCAATTGTACCCTCGATAGGGGTAGGTGAAGATTAATCTTGCTAGAACTCTAGAACCTTCCCACAATTTTGATTCCCACCCTTTTTTCTATAAGTTCGATTAAATTTCTAAACAAAACAACACACATTTCTCGCTTTGTATTTTGTTCTTATCTTTTAATATTCTGTGAAGGGGTGCTCTGAGGTTAGTTAGATTCTTCTCGACTTTCTCATTTCCATTCAATTTCAGGGTTTTAAAGCTTTGATCTATTCAATTTCTCTATAATTTAAGCTTGATTTTTCTATTCAAGGTCTGCTCTCGATTTCTGTTTTTCTTACATAAATTTATCTTGCTTGTTGGATTCCCCCAAAATTTTCCTGCATAAGTTGAGCTTTATTTTGATGGCTATGGATTTTCATTTTGTCTCGGTGTTGATTGAAGAAAGCTATACTGGAAAAAGGCAAATTATTTGATATATATGCATATATTGCGGAAGGTTCCGTGCTAAAGGAGCTGAATTTCCTTTTTATTTTTGAAAATGATAGATTTTCTTTTCTTTTTTAGAAAATTTAATCTTAGTTGAGAGTAGTATTGTTATTCTTTGTTGTTATATGAGTCAAAGATCGTGCATAAAAGATAGTCATTTTCTAGTTGGAGAAATTAACGCATTTGGTGAAAATTGTAGCTTTGTAATTTTATTTTAGTAACTCCTTGAATTTCTCTAATGATGTTTGGTTGAATTTAGGGCATTGTTGGATTGATTGTTAGCTGTATTACATATATTTGACTAATTTTAATGGATTTATCTGCGTGATTCATGACATTTGTGCTTTTCAAAAACATCTTAATGATGTGGTCATTGGTGAAACATTTACTGGCTTTTGAGATTAGGATACAAGAAATTTATTATTATTATTATTATTATTTCATTTTTGAAACTAGTTTTGAATTGATTTAGGTAAAATTATCTACTGGCTTATCTAACATTGTATAGTACAGATCACATACAAAGATGGTGAAGGCCGTTGCCGTCCTTAGCAGCAGTGAAGGTGTTCAGGGAACTATTTTCTTCTCCCAAGATGGAGAGGGTAAATCACAACCCTGATACAATGTTTTGGTTTTTCTTTATTTCTGTATTTCATGTGGAAGTTTAATCTTTTCTGTCTTTACTAGGCCCAACAGTTGTGACCGGGGACATTTCTGGTCTTAAGCCTGGACTCCATGGCTTCCATGTTCATGCCCTTGGGGACACAACTAACGGATGCATGTCAACCGGTAAAAGGCTGAAAGTTGGCTTCGTTGATTTCTCTCGGCTTCCATGTATTTGTTTTTCTGGATTTTGACCTTGTGATGAATCTGTTTGTAGGTCCCCATTTTAATCCTGCTGGAAAAGAGCATGGTGCCCCACAGGATGAGAATCGTCATGCTGGTGATCTAGGAAATGTCACTGTTGGTGATGATGGTAGGAATATTTGCCTTTGGTCAATGACCATAAGCTTTAAGCGGTTTACTAACAGTTTCTAAACTTTTACATTTGCTTTCTTTGTTTCAATTCATGTTTTTTTTTTTCCAGCAGCATGTTGTTGGTTCTCCCATTTCTTCTATTATTGATACTGTTGATTTTGTTTGTGTGGTCCAGGTCGTGCAAATTTCTCTATCACCGACAGCCAGGTCTTTGTACAACTCCTCACTCCATTTTGCTTACATTCAAATTTCTTTCTTGTAGGTTTGTGGTTGTATTAGTGACCAACTTGAGTTTATTGCTGATAGGTGTTTTTCCAATTTTGTAGATCCCTCTCACTGGCCCAAACTCCATTATCGGAAGAGCTGTTGTTGTCCATGCAGATCCTGATGATCTCGGCAAGGGTAATAGTAGTTAAAAAACCTAACTTCGTTATATTGTTCTCTTGTAGTGTTTGCATGTGATAGGAACACTAGTGAATAAGTAGTTTACTTCCTAAATCGGTCACCCTCCCCACAATCTTTCTTCCTGGCTGCAATGGACAATTAAATTGGAAGTACTAGCATACCCTTTTGCTCTTACTCTGGAGATCAGCCAACCGTAGAATGTTTGTACTTAAGCTTACTTTAAGTTTCTACTCAAACAATGAACTAGATCCGGATGTTAGGGGCATAATTTGTGACACTGCTATTATATATGCAGGAGGCCATGAGCTTAGCAAAAGCACAGGAAATGCTGGTGGCAGAGTAGCTTGTGGTAAATTCTCTTATCTCAGTCATTCGAACACTAGTGATATCGTGCAAGTGAAAACGTGATAAGTTACAGCTACGGGTGGTTACTAGAGACAACACAAAGAAAATACCATATCTACTATTGTTTGCATGATATATTGTTGATTAGTAACTTTGTATTGTAAATTTTGCAGGTATCATTGGTCTGCAAGGCTAAAATCTCAGCAGTGGTGAGCAGAAAATAATAGATGCAAGGGCCTCGAGAGCAGCTGTTTATGTGAACTAAAAACTGTGTTTTAATAAAAGGAAAAAGAATCCTTTGTTGGTGTACTTTTGTTGTGTGTTGTTTGTCATTTGTAACTTTGAAGAAGAGAAAAGTGCTCTCTTTATGGCGGCCTTTGAAATTTAAAGTGTTGTGTTGAACCTGGAATGCATAAGTTCTATGTTGCTCGATAATTATAACGGGCGTTTTTGTGCTTGATTTGGTTTCAAACGAGCGTACCAGTCTGGCTATTCAAGTGCCTAAAGGAAAATTAGGCTCAACTTAAACCCTAGTCCCCGCCGCCGCTGCTTTGGCTCTCAAAATCCTCTCTTACTGTTCACTAATCTCAGTGTTTTCTTGCTCGTTTGTTTGCTTTGTGGTCTGGGTCTCCCCCCAAGCAACTGTGTCGGTCTTCACGGGAGGTTTGGTCTGGATTTTTGAGTGTTTTCTATGGTCTTTTACAGTAGTCTGGTTGTTCGTCTGAGTGGCTGTTCTCGGCCGGCGTGGTTCCCTTGAGTTTGGCTGTTGACAGTGTCGGTTTTCTGGTCTTAGTTCTCCCAATGCTTCATGGTAACTAACTCTCCATCCTCATTTTTTCATCCATGTGTTTGACTTCTTGTTCTGCGAAACTGATTTTAGAGTAGTCTGCAATTATGGTTTTTGTTTGTTCAAAAGCGGGGTGTTTTTTGGGTGGCGTTGTGGTTGTGCTTGGAAGAGGAGTCGACAGGTTTTTTTTCTCGAGTTTTTATTCTTTCTGGTTTTGGGGCTTTCTGCTGGAATTCGAAGCTCATGAGACTTTCCTAATTTTTCTTTCGTTTGAGTGTCGTCGTTTCTTTTTCGGGCGATATGGATACTTGTTCTAGGGTTCATGGGGAGCTTTGGCTCGGGCTGTTCTCCGATGTTTGTTCTAGGGCCCTTCCCTCGCCCTCCATTTTTGGGCGAACTCCTCCAAAACCAATCTTTAGCATTAGTTATGTTTATGGGGCGATATCAACTCCATTTTCGATGCTTGAATAATGTAAGTTATTATTTATAAAAAAAACGAAATTAAATATAAATTTTAAAAATTATATAAAAAAATAAATAAGGTAAAATTAAATATTACTTATTATAAAATTATAAATAAAATTGTGCATAAACATAATTTTTTTATACACCCCCTTGTCCTAGTGATGCTTATGTCCACACGTTTCACAGTTGGGTGCAAGACGATCTCGTGACGAATTTCTCCAAACGTCATATGCTCCATCTTCATCCTCATTCGCAACGCCATCATCACCAAGACCATGATCGTGCTCGAAACGCGAACCACTGCTGGCACCGGGACCGGTGTTGAACAAGCTCTCCAGCGACGTCTGCTCGACAATACTGTAGTCGAACTGTACTGTCAACGGTGAAACATCAAACACTGGAGGAACATATGATGAACTCATCGGCATGATGGACGATAGACGTCCGTGAAGCAGAACTCGGGTGGATGCCTCATCAGCTGAAACGTCTCAGAACCAATCATTTGCAGAAACGATGACGAAGCTGAGTGCAAGAATGTTAGTCCTGGCGCTGGTGTTGAATGTTGTGCTGTGGAGTGATATGTTGCTTGTGCTATTTCAGACGACAAGACCCTTGTTGCATGTGTTCGTTGTCTGTGACTTTCAGGCCCTATTCTGGTACCGTGCTGCGTCGGCTGACTCTGGGTGACTTAATGTTGTGTGGGGGAGGGGGCGTTTTTGAGATGACACCTCAATTTCTTGCTCGCGCTCCTCCTAAATTATTATTGCAGCTTCCTATTTTGGTGGTACAACTGCATATAGTTGAAAGTGACGTCCTGATTCACAATGAGTGCACATATGAGCAACAGCCTGTCATATATTGTCATCCATTGCCCGACTTAGTTAGAGTGATGATAGCCCCAATGAACTTATATCTTCTCCTACCGCGTCAACCGATGTAATTCGTCCAAATTAGGTGGCGATTCCGGAACTCCTTGGATGTAGCCAAATTGTTGCAGAACCTAGTCGATAGGATGCCACTTGACAATTTCGTAATTGATGAGTGGTACTCACAACAGCTAGACGTGAGAGGTGTCCATTTAATGAAATTTTTGATCTCGTCTTGTATCTTGTCGATCCGCAGAGTATAGTCGCACTGCTTATATGGCAGTCCCTGGTGAATGAGTGGAACACATCACCTGTCATTAATAAAAAAAATTAAAAAATTATAATAAATTAAAAAATATTTCTAAACTAAAATAAAATAAAATAATTTTAATAGTATCTCTAAAAAAGTGAAAATAAGTACGAGATCGGGTTTCTAGGCCGCGAGCTTAACACGCCATCCGAAAACCAAGCCAGCAATAAAAATAATGGCAAGTTAGTAAATTTGAAATTAGCAGTAGCCAGTGGCCTGGCGTGTAGCATTCGCTAGCTTTTGTCACATCTATTACATAAAAATAATGGCAAGTTAGTAAATTTGAAATTAGCAGTAGCCTGTAGGCGGTAGGCCTGTAGCATTCGGCAGCTTTTGTCACATCGATTACAGTATTATGTACGTCTCGTGATATCTAAACGCAGCCGTTTGTTCATTATTTTTTTATTTCAAGAGAATTTATTTTCCCTCCTTTTACCTCATCATAGATAAAAAGAAAATCGAAATTAGGTTTCTTTGTAATTGAAGGAGATTCTATAATTCTACCTTCTCTAAGCATCCACTTTCGCGAATTCAAAACCCTAATATGTTTCTTGGATCGGATTCCGTATCGGTATTCTCCGGAGTGTAATTTATTTTTTGTCATTGTCTGTCTGCCGGTAAAGAAAGTTGCAAGGTAACGAAAACTTGTTTTTTTTTCTCTCAAATTTTTTTATTATAATTATGGAAACGTTCTCTTTTGATTGATGATCATTAGTTATTTTGTGTCATTGATTTACTTGTTGAAGTTGGAATTTGACGTGGATCAACTTTCTAGTGTTTTGTAAAAGCTTACAAATAGTGAAAATTGTTGAACGGTTAGAGCTAAGATTGAATTGATATTAATTTACGTGTTTTACTTTGTGTTCATTCAGATGCGTGTTTTTTTTCTTCCTGTTTGACCTTTTTAAAGATCGTTACTAGTTTAGTTGGAACTGGAATAGATTTTTGTGCATTTTCATCTGCTAATTTTTGCGAATTTTATCAGTGTCTAGACAATGATTATGATCTAATTAGATATTTGGATGCACGTTCATCAAGATTATATACGTTAATTGTATGCTATACCTTACCTCTTTTGGAATACTGAAGAAGGCATTCAGAATGAGAGAATCACTAGTTACTTGGAAATGATATTGAGCTTGTTTAATAGATATATGAGATTGGTGGAAGGGAAGAAAAGAGTTAAAGGTGATGGCATATTATTTTGTTCTGTTGTTCTTTGTTCTAAGTTGGAGAAAAGAAGCAAGTCGATATTGGTTTGATTCAAGTTATGATGCGGATGTAAAATTTTAAGATGGTAAATGTGATATTTCAAGACAGTTGGAACATGTCGATATAACATCCGCAGCCAGGTTTATCATTGAGTCGCAATCCAAACATAAAATTTTAAGGTGGGAACCTGTATATGGACTATTTTTGATTGTGTTACTGGCAAGAGAGACTGCAAAGTTGCTTGCATGAATAATTCTAGTTTCCATATTTACCTCAAGAATGACCTTAAAACGTTAAATTTAAATATTTGATTAAGAAAGATTCACTTTTTTTTTAAAAGTTTGTTCTTTGTGTGCTTATTTTTCGTTAAGTTTACTTTAACTGGATTTAGGGATTCCCAAACTGCTCCACTCTCTCTCTCATAGACATTCCTGTACTTTTTTTTTAGAATTTTATCTTCTTGCTGCTAATTTGACCAGAAACACAGCTTAACATTCTGTGGTTCCGTCTACTATGGAGCAAGAAAGTAACAAAAACGAAGCTGACACTACTTCAGTAAACTTTGCAAAATCAGAATCATCTGAAAAGAAAAGCTCAAATTCATTGAAAGCGAAATCTGATATTGTGAAGTCAGTGGCCAAGAATTTCCTGAAGACAAGAAAAGCTAATGTTACTTCTGAGGTTCAGAGGAAAAAGAAAAATAAGAAAAGCGCGAGCATATCAGAAGGCAGTAAAGCAATTGAAAATGGTGTTATTAAGTTAAATTTAAAGGAAGAAAACCCGAAAAAGGATGCTACCACAAGTATGGAGCATGTAGAGAAGAGCCAGGAGATCCAAAAGAATCAAGAAAATACAAGTGCATCAGATAGCAAGGAAAAGATTGCAAAATCGAATGACAATCCCAATAAACGAAGAAGTGCTGAGCAACCTGGCCTATCAAATAAAAATATGAAGAATGAAGAAAAGCAAGAGGGCAATAAAAGAAGAAAACAAAATGAACAGAAGGTAAAACACAGTAATTCAGAGAGGAATAACACAGGTGACGAAAAACGAGATGGCAACGGAAAGAAACAAGAAATTGAGAAGAAAGAAAAGATTGATGGTCTGATATTTATGTGCAATTCAAAGACCAAGCCGGATTGTTTACAATATCATGTAATGGGGGTACCAGCTGGTAAAAAGGATCTTGTCCTGGGAATTAGGCTTGGGGTTAAGCTTTTTCTCTACGATTATGATCTCAGGCTTTTGTATGGGATTTATGAGGCATCCTCTGCTGGTGGCATGAAACTTGAGCCCAAGGCTTTTGGTGGGGCTTTCCCTGCTCAGGTACCATTTTTTTTAGCCATCTTCCTTTACTTACAACTCTTCTTCATATTCATTACTTTAAGGAGATTTACGTACTGATGACTTCTATTTCAGGTGCGATTCAGTGTCTATGCCAATTGTTATCCTCTGGCGGAGGGCACTTTCAAGAAGGCAATCAAGGAAAATTACAATGAAAAGAACAAATTCAAAACTGAACTTACTGCTAGACAAGTAAGGAATCGTTTTCTTTCCTGTTAGTTTGATGTTCGTAGTTTAACCCTTTCATATTTTAGTATTAACAGCATCTGATATTTCCCTTAGGTTCAGAAGCTCACAGAACTTTTTCGACCGGTTCCAGTTCAATCAACTGCACCACCTTTTCACTCCCCTTCAAGGGCAGCAGCTCGAATAGTTGAACACCCTGAAAAAAGGGGGGTTCATGATAGAACAAGGGAAGCAAGGGCCCCGTCACACAGGGAAGCGTCTCTTAGAGATCCTTATGCCAATATCAGTGCTAGAAGTTATGCTCCTCCTGAAAGGGATCAGGCAGCTGAATATGGAGGGTTGGCATCTACTAAAAGGGAGGATGGTCCTCGTGATTTATACCTTAGTGAGACGGATTACAGGGTTTATGGTCTTCTGGGGGAGAGAAGAAACTTGACTCCTCAGCATCATATCACTCCTAGGTTAACATCACCTGTCCGACAGCCAGATACAGTATACAGGGAGCCTGTTCCTTTGCAGAGAGATACAATTCGCTCTGATCCTCTTTACTTGACCGAAAGAGAATATCGGACTTATGATTTGGGTGCTACAAGAGAAATGCAACCAACAGTTTCTGCAGCAACTGCAAACACATTTGTAGCTGGTGCTTCTATCTCGAACTCCTATATTACAGATCCATATTATGGCCGTTATTCTGGCGATCCATTGGTGGATGCTTATCTTCCTCGTCCAAGAGAGGCACACCTGATTGAGTGTGATCTTTTGAGGAGAGAAAGCAACCAAGCACAGAGATTATATTCCGCATATCCTTCTGATGCTTTAGTAGATCATAACCAGACGCATCACCATCGAGATGTTAACCCTGCATCTGCTTCTACATCAGTTTCGGCCCGGTATTCTTTTGGCGGTCCATCTTTGTCTTATCGCTGAGAGTTATCAGTCCCTTCATATCTGTAACTCAAGACATGTTCCTTCTAAAATTAATGATTTCTTTACCTGTTGTCTGCATGCATGCCGTTGAACTTCAATAAGCTACTCTGTTAAATGCTTTATCATACATAATTAGGATTAAGCATTTTGAAAGTGGCTACTTTTTGAATCTATCTGGATGTGGTTGAATATGTTTCCTAACCAATTTGCTCAACCTAACTATTCAGCCTTTTTGCTAATAGCCACATTATGGGTGACCCTGACTTTAGGATACGGATATGTCCAGTTATTTATTTATTCAAGAGGTTTTTTATGTGGACATATTTAAAATCTTGTTGGGCCAGCTTGAATTAGAATTTTTTGTTTAAAGCCCCAATCTAGGTGGCCCAGGTCTGTCTCTTAAGCACGATTAAGGTCTTGGTTTCGAGGCTTGAAAATGTGAAAGTATTACTCTATTGAGAAACTTGAAAAAATAATTATAAAAATTCAATAAGCTTGAAATGATATGCCAAAAGACATCGATATGATTACATATCAATATGAAGAATAAATAATACGGGTAAATTTTTAATATATAGCTTGTGTAGGCTTGCATATTCACACTATTAGGGTGCTTATCGAGCGAGTCGACCGCAAGTTGGACAGTGTTCGACTCGTGCTCAGTAAAAAAAATTATTACTCAATTCATTGCTCGTTAAGCTCGTTAAAATTATGCTTGATTCGTGCTCGTTAAAAAAATTTGTTGCTCGACTCGTTGCTCGTTAAGCTCACTAAAAAATTTACTTTATTATTTTAACTAAAAGTAAAATTTAATAATACTTTATGAGGCTTAATATAAACATAAATTAACAAATTTAACCAAAAATTATCAAAAGAATATATAAAGTACTTTTAAAGTCTAAATTCCAAATTAACAATCCACAAATACATCAAACTAACATATTAAAACTAAAGTAACAATCCACAAGTTCACCAGACTAACATATTAAAATTAAAGTAACAATCCACAAATATATTAAACTAACATGTTAAAACCATTCTTGAAAAAAAGTTCAATGATACATAACCAATCTTGCAATTACTAAAATATATATTTTAAAAAATTAACAAGCTGCTCGCGAACTTATCGAGTCGAATTAGACTTTGCTCGACTCAACTCGTTAAGGTCTCGAGTCGAGTTCGAATTCGAGTCGAGCCAACCCGAGCCGAGCGTTTATCGAGTTTTGTCCGAGTCGAATTTGAGCAGCTCACGAGTTGCTCAACTCGTTAAGCACCTCTACACACTATTAAATTTAAATTTTAAAATTTTGACCTTTATCTTAAACGCTATATCTTAAATTCTAAACATTATTTTAAAATTTAAATCCTCAATAGTTAAACTTTAAATTATACTTTCTCCTGGCACCTAAAACTTAAAACTAATAGAAAGTCAAGACCGATCAATTTTTGATTTCCGTAATTAACTTGTACACTAAAGAATCTTAGACAGTTAAGTAACGTCGGCCAAGTCATGCTCATTATACCCTTAAGATATTTTTCTAAGTTCTCCCTCTTTCTATATATGAATGTATGTATATGCGGTATGCCTTTGGTCAATTGAATCAAAGTCGTGGAGAGGGAGAGGAGGAAACAATGGCAAACAATGGCTATCTTCCTCTTTTTGAGACAAGGCCAGCCAGCCGACTTTTCTTGTTTCGATCATATGCAGTTTCACTATTCATAGCCATCTGCTTCATTGTCTGGTACAGACTGAGTTATTTTCCACTGCTGGAAACCACGACCGAGGGATGGGTCTGGGCTGGAATGTTTCTGTCTGAATTTTGGTTTACTGTTTACTTCTTCATCACCGTCATCGTCAAATGGAACCCTGTTTATCGTTACACTTTCAAAGACAGACTCTCGTCAAGGTCATCATTCACTTGTTTCTAATGTTTCCTTTCTCCTTTTTTGAAATGGATTTTTACCGGGGATCGATCGGGTTTCGTGATTAACAACAGGTATGGCGATGACGCATTGCCGGGAGTAGACATTTTCGTTTGCACGGCAGACCCGAGATTGGAGCCCCCGACAATGGTGATCGCCACCGTGTTGTCTGTTATGGCTTATGACTACCCAACTCAAAAGCTGAGCATTTATCTCTCCGATGATGGCGGCTCCGATTTGACGTTTTATGCTTTGTTAGAAGCTTCACGTTTTGCCCGGCTGTGGCTTCCTTTTTGCAGGAAGCTCAAAGTAGAGCCGAGGTCGCCTGAGGCTTATTTCCAGATGAGTTCCGAACCAGTCGATGATTCTGCCATGGCCATTGAGTGGCTCACCATCAAGGTAATATGTGTTATGCCACGACACGAGTTTTAAGATAAATTGTTACTATTTTTTTTCTTCCAACTAAAATAATATGATGGGGTAAAAATTTATTAAATAAAACTAGTTTATTACTAATACTCCTACTAAACTAAATATTAATTTTAAAACCATATAATAATTAACAAATCTCTTCGATGTGCACGAACTAATTTGTCTTAGTAATTAAGAGAATGATTGTTATTCTTAAAGGTTACGAGTTCGAGCACAGACAGCTGCAACAATGTGATTGAACATGCATTGTCAAATGGTTAAGATCATATTCAGAACAAATACTATTTATAATCACCTTAGTTTCAAAAAAAAAGTTCTTCCCTATAAAAATATGCATAATCTTTTCAACTAATAAACTTTTTTGAGTAATCATATGATAATATTTGTCTTACTTTTTAGTTATAAAACTCATGTACACTACTATTTGGATTTAATTAAAAGCTTTAATTGTATTTTCTTAAGGAATAAGTCTTGATTGTAAACAATGAAAACGATGTTTCTGATTTATCAGTTAATAATTTCAGTTTGTCTTTAAAAAGAGCAAAGAGTTTGATTTCCACAAGTGCAGGTTTATTTTAAAACAGCCATTTTAAGTCTTCAAAAATGGTTTTTATATAAAAACAGTCCATATATAGATATCTTGAATGTTGATGGGAGGAGGGGTGGGTGGTGGTGAGGAGAGATAAGACAATCCGTCCAATCTATAGGCAGGGACCAGATGAGACTATATAAGAGGGGGTCCATTTTTATTATCTTTATTTTTATATATAAATATCTTTTTAAAAGTTATTTATAAATTTTTCCTTTACTTTTAAATATTTATATTTTATTTTAAATTTAGGGTTATAGTATTTTACTTGCCTACGTACGTTCTTTCCAATTATTCAGACCATAATCCATGAAACATCATTTACAAAGGAGAAATTATATCATGGGTGGTTCCCACCACGTTATCCATGAGACCAACTAATAGAAACCACCCACTTAATTATTATTTTCTATGTCATTAATCTAATAATAAAATAACTTCCAAAAACAGTTTTTAAAATGACATGGAAAAATTTTAATGAAGATTCATTGGTTGGAAAAATTGACATGGAAAAATCATGGTGAAGTGGGTGGCTTTCATTGGTTGGTTCCATGAATAAAGTGGTGGGAACTACCCCTAATATAATTTTTCTTTACAAAGGGACCCTTGTCTCACAAGTTTTTTTTTGATCAAAAGTATGTCTAAATCAATACTTGTCTGAAAGAAGCAAATGTCCAGCACGCCAACGTGGAACCAATATGATAATGGACTCACAAAGTTAATTTCAGAAAAGACTGGACGAGGCTTTTCCTTCTCTCTCAATACATTATTATTTTCTTTTATTTTATAGAAGAAAATTTTGAAGGTGAAAACCAGGATTTGGTGGTATTGATTAATTTTTTAAACTTATAAAAATGGCTGGGAGACTAATTAATGAATCAATTTTTATATTATAATTTTTTATGTTCTAAAGATTAAATTTTGATTTAAGGTTTAGAAGTTTAGTTTATAATGTTTAATATTTATATTTTAAGATCAAAGTTTAAGTTTTATGTTTAGGTTTAGCCGTTTATAAGTTATGGTTTTTATTTGAACAATTTAAAGTTGATTACAGAGTAATATATGTTCATACACATTTTAACTCTTTGACAATGCAAACACACATTGTAGACAAATGAATTAAATTTAGGTATCTTAGAATGAACATCTCTTAATTTATAGTGGATTTTCTTCATTTTTATAAACAGATTTAAGAAACCAGTCTCTCTCTATATAACTTTTTATTAAGTTGTGTTATAATAATATTCCTAAAACAAATATCGTAATTTGAACCTGCATACAAAGGGGGAAGCAAATGATCATCAATTACAATTAGACTAATTACTGGATCTCAATATATGTATAATCTTGTTTGATTTAAATGTTGTCCTTGTCGTTATCAACAGTCAACACAATAATTTAAATGTTTGCATTTTATATTATAATATTTTTTGGATATGAATTACAGAAATCATACGAAGACATGAAGAGTCGGATTGAAAGCATCACAAAGTTGGGCAAAGTTCCAGCGGACATACGCAAAGAACACAAAGGATTTGATGAATGGGGTTCTGTTTCAAGTCGACAGGATCACCCATCCATTCTTCATGTAACATTTAACAAAACTTGTTTCTTCTTCTTTTGTCTGATATTTTAGTCTTAGCTCATAACTAATCAGTCCAAGTTTTGTATTCAAATACTTTTGTAGGTGCTGATTGATGGAAGAAACCCTAACGCCATTGATATTGAAGGAAAAGCTTTGCCAACTCTTGTCTACTTGACTAGAGAAAAGAGGCCTCAATTCCACCATCATTTCAAAGCTGGAGCCTTGAATGCATTGGTATGTGATTTTTTTTATGATAAATGGACGTCGTCAAAAAGTTAATGGATGAGTGACAAAAAACGTTCAATGTCTAAATTTTATTGAGTAAATTGAACGTTATGAAACTTCAGTGACCAAAATAGGCTTGAGAGTAAAGTTCAGTGATAGTTTACGTAATTTACTCTATTTGATATTTATGTTCGATATATATTCAAATGTATTTATATATTATTACTTTATTGAAGTAATTTTTTTTTCTCTTATTCTTAAAATATATGGATGGATGAACAGATAAGGGTATCATCAAGAATAAGCAATGCGCCATTCATTCTCAACGTGGATTGCGACATGTACTCGAATGATTCCAAGGCAATCAGAGATGTACTTTGCTTCTTTTTGGATGAAGAGAATGGACATGATATTGCTTATGTCCAATATCCACAGACCTTCTGTAACCTCACTAAAAATGAAATTTATGGTTCCTTGAGAGTTGTTATGCAGGTGAGCTAATATTCGAATTGCATGCGCTAATATTCGAATCTCTGACATACTAAATACAATCGTTTAAGGATGGTATATTATGAATTTAGTTAAACCCTAGATTCAAAGTTAATGTTTCAGTCATATGATTAACATGTTGGCTAAAACTGAGAGAAATGATGATGTTCTGAATGTGTGTATATATATATATATCAAAGTTTGAGCTTCCAGGATTTGATGGGAATGGAGGGCCTTGCTATATTGGAACTGGATGTGTTCATAGAAGAGAAGCTCTTTGTGGAATGAAGCACAGCAAGGAGCTTGCAGTTGAATGGAAGGAAATGAAATCTGACAGAAGAGAAAGTGCAAGTTCCATTGAAGAAGATTGCAAAGCTCTTGCAAGTTGTACCTATGAGGAGAATACACTATGGGGAAAACAGGTCTTTTTCTTTTAGTTTTCTTCTCTCACTATGAATTATGTTTATTCATCGACGGGATTGGTCCAAGTGATAAGTAGTTTGGTATTGTTTAAGTAGGTCTCGAGTTCGAGGCAGAAAATTCTCGTTGAGAAACTTACACACCACAGTCAGGTGTTCAACGCGGGTCGGTCCAGAACCGAGAGGGCAACAAAATAAAAATTATGTTTATTCATGTTATATTCAAATGATTGCAGATGGGAGTGAAATATGGGAGTTTAGTGGAAGATATATTGACCGGAATATCCATACAAGCAAGAGGGTGGCGATCTGTATATTTAAAACCTGAAAGGGCAGCCTTCTTGGGAGTGGTTCCGACAACATTATTGGACACTTTAGTACAACATAAGAGATGGGCTGAAGGACTACTACAAATCTTTCTTTCCAAGCATTGTACTTTGTTGTACGGTCGTCAAAACATGCCTCTCAAACTTCAACTTTCTTATTGCATTTACATGCTCTGGGCTCCCAACTCCTTTGCTACACTTTACTTCGTTTTCGTGCCTTGTTTTTGCTTGCTTAAAGGCATCCCTTTGTTTCCAAAGGTATGATATATATCATTAACTTTATTCATTGTCCGAAATTACCAAGTCTTGTCGGCTATTAATTTACATTTTTTTTTTTCTCTGAAGATATCGTGTTTTTGGGGTATACCGTTTTTGTATGTGATTTTTGTCCACCGAGTTCACAGCCTTGTGGAATTTGTATGGTGCGGAGGCACAATCCGAGGATGGTTGAACGAACAACGGATGTGGTTGTTCAAAAGAACAACTTCCTACTTCTTTGCCATCATCGACAACATCCTCATGCTTTGTCGATGTTCGAAGTCGGCCTTTGTCATCACCGGGAAAGTCGTCGACGACGATGTAAACCGGAGGTACGAGCAAGAAATCATGGATTTCGGGACTTCTTCACCAATGTACACGGTTTTAGCGACACTAGCACTTTTCAACCTGTTCGGTCTCATTGCATTGGGAACAAAGAAAGTGGCCATTTATGATGTTGGAGTGGAGGTTTTCGACATTTTCGGGTTTCAGATAATTCTTTGCTGCCTTTTGGTTTTCGTCAACCTGCCAATATACCAAGCGGTGTTCTTCCGGAAAGATAGCGGTAAAATCCCAGCATCTGTAACACTTGTGTCCATTGCTTTCGCCCTCTTGGCTTCCGCATTAGCCATATACTAGTTAGTGTCATGGTCCGCCGTGTGACAGTCTGAAGTTCACACGGCGGGTTAAAGACTGAGATCGGAATACTAATACGAAAGTCCATGTCTGTGACACGAGATTTATCTGGTAATAGTTAAGAAAATAGGAACAAAACTAGTTTCATGTATATTTGCTGTTCCTAAACTTTTATCATAATGTATGGACTATGGAGTCCTCAAACTTGTATTTGAAAGTGTGGGAATTACTATTTATGTGGGAGGAATCAACTTCCCAATCTGAAGGGCTGGTTCTTTGGTCAGCCGCCTGCAAATTATTGATTGAATGAGGGATAACTTAGGGAAGTTTTGGGGGTGAGGCTAAAATGAGCCGGCTACCTAAATTCTTTCCATTTTTGTAAGAATTTATATAAGACGGGTAATTATTTAGGTAATTATATAAATTCTCACTAATTGCTGGAAAAATTTGTGTAACTACATAAATTCTTATCAAATTGGTAAGAATTTGTGTAGATTTTGCCTTATGTAAGTATCTGTGTATTTACACAAATTCGTATATTATATCCTAAATTCTTACCATTTTGGTAGGAATTTTTGTAGATTGTAAATATTTGTGTAGTTAAACAAATTATTACCAACTTAGTAAAAATTTGTGTAAATTTACCTCATTTTAGTTGCACTCTAAGGATGCCTCGTCCTAGAACTACCCCTAAATTACAAGAGAATTGAGGCTCAAAACGGTGAACATTAGAGCGAGTAAAACTCGACTCTAACGCAAAAAATATCGACTTGACTTAATTGTAATTTCATAGATTTGAATCGATTTTTTTAAAAATAAAGTTTGAATTATAAATGAAACTTCGAATAACTCAAAAAATTTAGTAATTAGTGAACTAATTTTCAAGTTCGAATCGAGTTTCTCAATTCTGCTTGATATATGTATATTTCATATAGAAAAATAAAAACAAATGTATATGAAGAAATATTATATGTATATCGTATAAGATTATAGAAAGTCGTTTAAATTGGAACGAATTAGTATCATAACATGATAATGTTTGCAATTAAATTTGAACAGAAACTCGAACAAATCATCGACTTGACACAAACTGAATTTAAAAAAAATTTAAATAGAATTTAAGTTATAGAATAAGACTCGTAAACTCAACTAACGTGAAATTTTTTTACTCAACTTGATCTAGTACTCACCCATAATGGACATTAGAGATATCCCCAATGAGCCCAACTGGCTGAACAGGCCTAAGAACACAGTGCATTCCACCAGGTCTTGGTTTTGAGGCTTGAAAATGTGAAAATATTACTCTATTGAGAAACTTGAAAATTAATTATATATTGATTTTTTTGAAAAATTCAATAAGCTTGAAATGATATGCCAAAAGACATGGATAAAATTCGTCTGCCCCTTCTCGGTGCCCCTACATATGTCCCAATACTAAAAAACACTACAAAATTAAAATTTAAGCCATAACCCTAAATTCTAAATCCTAAACCCTACACCTTATACCCTAAAAAATACACCCTATCCTAAATTCCCTAAACCCTAACCACAACCCCTAACCTAAAACTCTAAACCCTAAACCATAAAATTAATTTTGAGCGTGGGGGCATATATAGGGGCACCGAAAAGGGCAGAAAAATTTCATCCAAAAGACATCGATATGATTACATATCAATATGAAGAATAAATAATACGGGTAAAGTTTTAATATATATCCTGTGTAAGCTTCATATTCACACTATTAAATCTAAATTTTATACATTATTTTGAATTTTAAACCCTTAATAGTTAAAACTTTAAATTATACTTCTCCTAAAACTTAAAACTAATAGAAAGACAAGACCTATCAATTTTCATATCCGTAATTAACTTGTACATAATAAAGAATCTTAGAAAGTTGAGTAACGTTGGCTCATTCTACCCTTCAGATATTTTTCCAAGTTCTCCCTCTTTCTTTATATGAATGTATGTATATGCTTCATTGTCTGGTACAGACCGACTTATTTTCCACTGCTGGAAACCACGACCGAGAGATGGCTCTGGGCTGGAATGTTTCTGTCTGAACTTTGGTTTACTGTTTACTTCTTCATCACCGTCATCGTCAAATGGAACCCTGTTTATCGTTACACTTTCAAAGACAGACTCTCCGCAAGGTCATCACTCATTTGTTTATAATGTTTCCTTTCTCCTTTTTTGAAATTGATTTTTACCGGAGATCGATCGGGTTTCGTGATTAACAACAGGTATGGCGATGAAGCATTGCCGGGAGTAGACATTTTCGTTTGTACGGCAGACCCGAGATTGGAGCCCCCGACGATGGTGATCGCCACCGTGTTGTGAGTTATGGCTTATGACTACCCAACTCAAAAGCTGAGCATTTATCTCTCCGATGATGGCGGCTCCGATTTAACGTTTTATGCTTTGTTAGAAGCTTCACGTTTTGCCCGGCTGTGGGCTGTGGCTTCCTTTTTGCAGGAAGCTCAAAGTAGAGCCGAGGTCGCCTGAGGCTTATTTCCAGATGAGTTCCGAACCAGTCGATGATTCTGCCATGGCCAATGAGTGGCTCACCATCAAGGTAATATATGTTATGCCACCACACGAGTTTTAAGATAAATTGTTACTATTTTTTTCTTTCAACTAAAATAATATGATGGAGTAAAAATTTATTAAATAAAACTAGTTCATTACTAATACTCCTACTAAACTAAATATTAATTTTAAAATTATATAATAATTAACACAACTCTTCGATGTAAATATGTATAATATTTTCAACTAATTAACTTTTTTTGAATATTTTTGAGTGATTATATGATCATATTTATCTTATCTTTTTTAGTTATAAAATTCAAGTACACTATTTGAATCGAGCCACTTAAGAGAATATGTAGCAATTTATATTGGATCACTTTTTAGGTTTAATTAAAAGCTTTAATTGTATTTTTTAAGGAATTAGTCTTGATTGTAAACAATGAAAACGATGTTTCTGATTTATCAGTTAATAATTTCAGTTTGTCTCTAAAAAGAGCAAAGCGTTGGATTTCCACAAGTGCAGGTTTATTTTAAAATAACCATTTTAAGTCTTCAAAATGGTTTTTATATAAAAACAGTCTATATATAGATATTTTGAATGTTGATGGAGGAGGGGTGGGTGGTGGTGAGGAGAGATAGACAATCCGTCCAATCTATATAAGAGGGGGTCCATTTTTTTATCTTTATTTTTATATATAAATATCTTTTTGAAAGCTATTTATAAATTTTTTCTTTACTTTTAAATATTTACATTTAATTTTAAAATTTAAATTTCGGTTCCGTCCATGTGTGGGTTGTAGTATTTTACTTGCCTACGTGCGTTCTTTCTAATTATTCAGACCATAATCCATGAAACATCATTTACAAAGGGACCCATGTCTCACAAGGTTTTTTTTGTGATCAAAATTCAAAAGTATGTCTAAATCAATACTTGTCTGAAAGAAGCAAATGTCCAGCACGCCAACGTGGAACCAATATGATAATGGACCCACAAAGTTAATTTCAGAAAAGACTGGAAAATTCGTTAAAAAAATAATTAAGAAAAGACTGGACGAGGCTTTTCCTTCTCTCTCAATACATTATTATTTTCTTTTGGATTGAAACCAGGGATTTAAAATGCGGAAGCGACCGCAATATAACAATTATGCCGCCGTATAAAATTGCGATTAGAGTAAAAAACGATCTGAGGTCGTAGCAATTCAGTTATTTTTGTCTGAAATCGCGATTTAAAATTCTGATTGAAACCATGACTAAGTTGGGCAAAGTTCCAGCGGACATACGCAAAGAACACAAGGGATTTGATTTTGATGAATGAGGTTTTGTTTCAAGTCGACAGGATCACCCATCCATTCTTCATGTAATATTTAACAATCTGATCACTGCTACAATACTGGTTTCTTCTTCTTTTGTCTGATATGTAACTCTTAGTTCATAACTAATTACTCCAAGTTTTGTATTCAAATACTTTTGTAGGTGCTGATTGATGGAAGAAACCCTAACGCCATTGATATTTGAAGGAAAAACTTTGCCAACTCTTGTCTATTTGACTAGAGAAAAGAGACCTCAATTCCACCATCATTTCAAAGATGGACCCTTGAATGCATTGGTAAGCACTTTTTTCTTCAAACATTCATATTCGATATATATATATAGGAAAGTATTCCATGTACTGTAGTGAAAACTTTTAGTTTTTACAAGCGCTTTAATTTATGGTTTAGAAATTATGTTTAGGGCTTAGAGCTTATGGATTTAAGTTTAGGGATTTAAAATTTAGGGTAATATGTTAGGGATTTAAGTTATAACCTACGAATCCTAAATTCTAATTACATACTCTAAATTCTAAACACGTAAACTTAAGCTCTTAAATCATAAACCCTAAATTAAGCCACAAAATCTTAAATTTGAGGTACTTGTGGAATGTAAAAGTTTATGCTAAAGGTTTAGGGGTTTATAATTTAAAGGGCATACTTAGAATTTAGGGTTTATAGGTTAAAACATAAATCTATGTCCATATTACTCTGACCTCTAAACCTTAAATTCTAAACATAAATCATAAACCTCTAAATCAAAACCCCTAAACTAGATCCCTACACCGTAAACCAAAACCCTTGTGAAATTTGTTTGTTTTTGCCTCTCGTGCATGAAATATTTTCGGGACTTTTCACCAATGTACACGATTTTAGCGACACTAGCACTTTTCAACCTGTTCGGTCTCATTGCATTGGGAACAAAGAAAGTGGCCATTTATGATGTTGAGGTGGAGGTTTTTGACATTTTCGGGTTTCATGTACACGAAGGTTCATGTCTGTGACACGAGATTTATCTAGTAATAGTTAAGGAAATAGGAACAAAACTAGTTTCATGTATATTTGTTGTTCCTAAACTTTTATCATAATGCATGGACCAAGGAGTTCTCAAACTTGTATTTGAAAGTGTGGGAATTATTATTTATAGGATGGAAATTTTCTACACTTTTTCGGTGTCCCTACTTATGTCCCCACACTCAAAATTATGTTTAGGGATTAGGGTTTTAGATTAGGGGTTATGGTTAGGGTTTAAGAAATTTAGGGTAGGATGTATTTTTTAGGGTGTATGATTTAAGATTTAGAATTTAAGGTTAGAGTTTAGAATTCAATTTTGTTAGAGGTACCGAAAAAAGACAGAGAATTTTTATCCCTATTTATATGGGAGGAAATGGAATAAACTTCTCAATCTGAAGGGCTGGTTCTTTGGTCAGCCGCCTGCAAATTATTGATTGAATGAGGGATAACTTAGGGAAATTTTGGGGTGAGACTAAAAATCTAGCTACGTAAATTCTTATAATTTTTGTAAAAATTTATATAAGACGAGTTATTATTTAAGTAACTACATAAATTCTTACTAATTTTTGTAAGAATTTGTGTATCTATATAAATTCGTATATAATAACCTAAATTCTTACCATTTTGGTAAGAATTTGTGTAGATTGTAAGTATTTGTGTAGTTATACAAATTCTTACCAATTTAGTAAGAATTTGTGTAAATTCACCTTATTTTAGTTGCACCCTAAGGATGCCTCACTCTAGAACTACCGCTAACTTACAAGGGAATGGGGGCTCAAAAGGGTGGACATTAGGGCGAGTAAAACTCGACTCAACGCAAAAAATATCGACTTGACTTGACTTAATCGTAATTTCATATATTCGAATCGAATCAATTTTTTTGAAATAAAGTTTGAATTATAAATGAAACTTCGAATAACTCAAAAAATTTAGTAATTAGTGAACCAATTTTCAAGTTCGAATCGAATTTCTCAACTCTGCCTGATATATCTATATTACATATGAAAAAATATAAACAAATGTATATGAAGAAATATTATATGTATACCGTATAAGGTTATAGAAAGTCATTTAAATTGGAACGAATTAGTATCATAACATGATAAACGCTTACAATTAAATTTGAACAGAAACTCGAACAAATCATCGACTTGACACGAACCAAATTTAAAAATATCAAATAAAATTTAAGTTATAGAATAGGACTCGTAAACTCAACTAACGTGAAAGTTTTTTTACTCAACTTGATATAATACTCACCCCTAATAGACATTAGAGATATCCCCAATGAGCCCAACTTGCTGAACAGGCCTAAGAACACATTGCATTCCACCAGGCCTCTCCGGTCAAATGAATCATAAACCCAAGAACCACGTGAACACTAGCCAAGTTGGACTCCGACATATCTTGTCCATAAATGAATGAAAAGGAAAGGCAGCAGTGGTTGAAAGCATAGTCATAAACCACATTCTTTTCCTTTTGTGTAATGCAGCATTCTATCAATTATAACCTAAATAAGACAGATCAAAAACATACTATATATATACATATACCTAAATCCATTAATTCAAAACTCTTCTTCTTTCTCAATGGGGAAGAAACCATCTCCTCTGGTTTACCAAATATTTCAGCACCGATTCCTAGCAACGTTCAAAGGGTTTTCCTATTTTTTACCTATAAGCTTGGCATTAACTACACTTTTGATCATTTTCATTTACATTTCCACAACTTCAGGAGTGACTAAAAATCATGCCCAACCCACTTTGCCTTCTTCATTGAATAATCTCCCACTCATTCCATTTGAAGACAATGATAATTTGTTTCCCGATCCTCTTAGAACTGATCGTTTGTCTGGGGCCGATCAATGGCTTCTCGGCTTATCTAATGGTATGTATTATTTCAATTTTGCTATAATATATGTGCTTATACTCTATATCAAGGATGTACCGAAGAAGTGAACTGTCACACCCTCTAATATTTCAAATTCTCATACTTTTTAAGATTTTTTTTGTATTTTATATCAGTGATCTAATTTCGTCTCCAATATCTTCAGATTCTTAGATACTTTTACTAAGTATAAAAAATACATCTTCGAACATAAAATCATACGCGAGCCTCTGCTCCATATGATACGAGTATACAATCGGGGAAGAAGAGAGAAATTTGTTAGGGGTAAAAAGTAAACTCATTTTAAATTGGTATCCGAACTTTTAAACATGTCAATGAACCGACTCTCATTCTAAATTGATCCTAAAGCTTTTCGATGTTTCAGTTTCATCTCCAAATTATATATGTATGTTCATTTTTTTAGTTTGAAAAAAAGCAGGAAATTACACAAATAACCAAGAAGCATACCATGATGGTGATATTTTCCTACAAGACTACATTGCAAATGAACAAAAGCTTGAAGATCTAATTTGATATTGATGATCTAATTTGATCTCTACTTTTTAAGAAATTTTTTTTGGTATTTTATATTGATATCTAATTTGATCTCCAATGTCTTCAGATTCTTATATACTTTTACTGAGTATAAAAAATACATATTCGAACATAAAATCCTACGCGAACCTCTACTCCATATGATACGAGTATACAATCGGGGAAGAAGAGAGAAATTTGTTAGGGGTAAAAAGTAAACTCATTTTAAATTGGTCTCCAAACTTTTAAACATACCAATGAACTGACTCTCATTCTAAATTGATTCTAAAACTTTTTGATGTTGTATCCAAACTTTTTAATATTTCAGTTTCATTTCCAAATTATATATATGTATGTTCATTTTTTTAGTTTGAAAAAAAGCAGGAAATTACACAAATAACCAAGAAGCATACCATGATGGTGATATCTTCCTACAAGACTACATGCAAATGAACAAAAGCTTGAAGATCTACGTTTATCCTCACGGCAAAGACGATCCTTTTGCTAATGTGTTATTGCCTCCGGAGTCTGACCCTAAAGGAAACTACGCAAGCGAGCTCATGTTCAAGAAAGCTTTAATGAAATCGCATTTCGTCACCGAAAATCCCGATGAAGCCGATCTCTTCTATATGCCTTTCTCGATCTCTCCGATGAGGACCGATCCGAGGATCGACGTACGTGGGATCCCGGATTTCGTGAAGAACTATATCGCCAATATTAGTCAGAAATATTCTTATTGGAATCGAACCGGCGGAGCCGATCATTTCTACGTTGCTTGCCATTCCATCGGAAAGATAGCATTTAATAAGGCTTTTGTAGCAAGACTCAATGTTATTCAACTTGTTTGCTCCTCGACCTATTTTCCATCGTCTTATCTTCCTCACAAGGATGCTTCTATGCCTCAAGTTTGGCCTCGAAAGGACGAACCTCCCAACCTAATTACGTCCTATAGGTAAGTACAATTAATAAAATATCGGTTCTTTGAATATATTGATCGATTAATAAAATGTCGGTTCTTCGAATATATTGATTAAAATCTATCAAATTTGATTCATTCAATTTAACTTGTTTGATACCAATAACAAAATGAAAATATACTTTCAGGAACAAACTTGCATTCTTCGCTGGAGCAGTGAACTCTCCTGTACGGATCGCTCTTCTCAAAATGTGGGGCAACGACACCGAAATCTTCGTGCACTCCGGCCGCCTACATACGCCGTACTCCGATCATCTCCTCAGCAGCAAGTTTTGCATCCATGTCAAAGGCTTCGAAGTAAACACGGCACGCGTTGTCGATGCATTATACTACGGTTGCATCCCTATAATATTAGCCAACCATTACGACCTTCCGTTCGCCGATATATTGAATTGGAAAAGTTTTTCGGTTGTCGTTAACCATATCGATATTCCGATAATGAAGAGAATACTTCAAGGAATAAGTAATGAAGAGTATACGATGTTGCAGAGCAATGTATTGAGAGTTCGTAAACATTTCCAATGGAATGTTCCGCCCATTGATTTCGATGCATTTTATATGTCGATGTATGAGTTATGGAAACGTCGAAGTGTTGTGAGAGTTAAGTTAACTCCTTTTGTGGAATTTGCTTAAATGAGTCCTCTCTAGATTTTAAATTGTATTTTTTTATGTGTTTATTATCACTTATTGATAATGTAGTTTTACCATTGCATCTAATACACCATAATAAATTGTAATTTTTTTCTTAAATAATTTTAATCAATAAAATATTATTTGTGATGTTATAAATATTTATTTATGTGGATATCTTGATAAGATTAATTTACATATTTCTTTCTTCCTCTCATCTCTTTGTTTTTTGTTCTTATTATTGTTTTTCGTTATTTTATTCACAACTTCCTGAAGACTATATATCATTCACGCAATAGAACCGACTATATATTATTTAAATGGCAAAGTTGACTATAGGAACAAATAATAAAATGCATTAAGAAATATAAAAATTAAAACTTATCCGAAAATCTTCTGACTATAGGAACAAATAATAATTTTATTAATAACATAAAATATATTACAAAATACATATCTTACTAAGGATTAATATTCTATACACTGGCGGTGGAATTTTTTAATTTATACAAACGCCTCAATTATAGGGTTTAGGGTTAGTGTTTATGGTTTAGAGTTTAGGGGTTTTAGCGTAAAGGTTTATAATTTAGGGTTCATGTTTAGAATTTAGAATTTAGGGTTAGAATTTAGGGTTTAGGGTTAGGGTTTAGTTTTAGGATAATATGGGTAGGGATTTAGGTTTTAACCTATAAACCTTAAATTTTAACCCTAAACCCAAAATTTTATCAACAATCCCTCAATTCAAAACTACTACACTTATACCCCTAAATTTTAAACCCTAAACGGAGTCCCTAACCCCTATAATTAAGACGCTTGTGTAAAAAAGTTTCCACAAACGCTTGTGTATAGAACAATTACCCTCTTACTAATCTATTTTATCTCAACTCTTACCTAATTCTCCTGTATACACTTGCACCCACACACAGTAACTTCACTCGCCATTCACCCGTACACTTTCTCTCAACTTACCCACAACACACACTCTTGCACGCGCAACCTATTTATAGGTGTGCATATGTCGGTTGACCTTTCAACTTTGAGACCAAATTTCTTAACAGCCTTTTTGGACATGAATTGTTCGGTTTTCTCGGTGTTCACTAGAGCACACATCGATCGTCCTGCAACGTTGATGTCGAGAAACATCAACTTTTTCTGCTTTTGGCCTTTCCTTTCCTTGGCAGAATCCAGTATCATTGAACAAGTCTCACAATTTCGTTGTTTTCAGGCTTGTCCACCTCCTTAGACGGCTTGACTTGATCCGGGCAATCTCGCAATCTGTGTGGCCCCTTGTATTGGTAGCACTTTAGTTATGCCTCTTCCACCCTCGGCTTGACTGCTCTAGCATTGGCAATCGCACCAAGTCTCAGTGTCTCCTTCTCTAGGTAGTCCTCTACTTGAACTATGGTATAGAGTTTTTCCTTCTTTGGACAGACCCCCATTAAGTGAGGACCGTTGCAAAAGTAGCACTTTAATGGCTTCTGTCCCTCCGTTGACGATTGTACGTACCTGGGCTTGCCATTCTCACCCGATAGCTTCTCCACGCCACTTGAAGTCTTCTTGTCGCTATTGGATCGTCCATCATCTTCGTCTCCACCTTTGCTCTTGTACTTTGGCTTTGGCTTGGAAGAATCTAACCTCTTTCGGCCTATTTCGATTAAGGACTCGACAGTGATCAAGGTTTTGAAAAGTTTAATCACTCCCCTTTGCTCCAACTCGGTTCTAGCCCATCGTTGTAGCTCATCCATGAAATTGAGAAGCATCTTTTTCACTCAGGTCTAGGATCTCCAACATGAGTTCCGTGAACTGTTGGACATACTCTCGGATTGTGTCATCTTGCTTGATGTGCCTTATTTTGATGCAGACGTTTCTTTTGGCATGTTTTGGATAGAAATACTGCTTAAATTCGGCTTGAAACTCACAAGTCTCAATCTTGGTGCTCCTTCATTTCACGTCCGAGCACCTACGTCGCCACCAAAGAAGAGCGACTTCATGTAAGTAAATTGAAGCAGTGGTTACCTTTGTGGCATTATACTCAATGCCCACTCCTCTGAATTGCTCCATGTACCAAAGAAAGTTCTCCACATCCTGGACATGCCTCGTCCTTGTGAACTCCTTAAGCTTCGGAACATCCACCCGCCTCTTGGGTTCCGTAGTTCCACCACCGTTGTTTATGGCGGTCATGCACAACAATACTCCATCTCTTCAGTGCAATACATTGTTCAATGAGAATATATAGTGTGGTTGGTAGGTTTATTTGTGGGAGAATATATAATGTGATCTGCAAGTCCTCCATCTTTTCAATTTCTCCCACAAAAATTTCAACCACACAATTAGGTCAATTTATATTTTCTCATTTTTCTCATCATTCAACAATCAAATAAGGATGCATCTCTCTCTTTCTTTTTTATAAAGTGAAGTGAATGAATGACATATTTCCAAGAAATGGAGAGACAAAGAATGAAGATGGAAATTAATAAACAGGAAAAAAGGAAAGGCATATAAATGTGCACATATCACTCTGAGTTTCAAAAAATATATAGTAATGAAAAAGGCTGGTGGGTTTTGGAAGGATGATGTTGTCTTCTTCCATGTTATAGGGATGTTTTACAGGCTATTTCAATGGAGAAAGATCACGAGCTTACAGCTTAGCACTCAAAATAAACGAGGAGAAAAGCCGCCATGCGAGATTCGCTTTTAAAATATGGATCCTGTAATAAATATGGCTACAAGAAGATTAGTTTATGATTGGGAGAAAAAAATTCCAGTGCCAATGCATGGAATAACCCTTAAAATAATCCTAATATAAGTTAAAATCTATATTTCTAACGACCGAACCATCCACAACTCAAGTGAGGGAGACAACATCTGTACAATCAAATTTACATATAACCAAAGGGGATATTTGAAAAACGAGAATTCCATCGTCTTATGACTGATTTTTGACAACTTTAACACTGCTGTAGAAGCGTTTCAGATCCTTCATAGCCCTCTCTTCAATCTGAATTGACCGAATCGAAGAAGTTGCTTCAACCTCTGGTTTGAACCAACGACTCATTGCAGGGGAATCCGATGGCGAACCTTGACCGGTAGCAGTTGGAAACACGGACACTTTCATTTTTGGACTGTGAGAAAGACTCTGCAGTTGTTTTCCCTGCTTTTAGTTGAAAAGACCCAACGAAAAATGTGAGTCCCGCATATTGCGAGAATGAATGATAAGTGCGCGGACTGCATAACTAGATTCAATATGCATTGCATGGAACAGAATAGGATGAAAATATCATACAAGCAGGAAATGCATATACTATAAATGATTAAACCAGTTAAGGATGCATGTATGACACAAAGAAGAGGAGCATTCGAGGGTGGTAATTTCGTGCACCTGCTGCATCTGAATGTCCCTAAGAGATGGCCGTGAAAGATGAGTACCAGAAGCAGCCCAACGGGGCGTGCTATTTTCTACATCAGATGCCTGTGAAGCTTGAATTGAGGCCACGGAAATTGGCTTGGATGGCAAGAATGAACTCAACAGGATTTTTCCTTCATTTCTATCATCAATACGATCTTCTGCCTGATTTTTGCTTCCATTTAACCAGTTCACCTGTAGTTTGCTCTGTTCATCCTGAATTTCACGAAGTGAAGCTTTTCCCTTCAGAACTTTTGCACCGCCCCATGCAGGGCCCTCGCTTCGGGGTGTTGGCGGAGGAGGTGGAACATGTTTGGGTGCGTCATCAAGAGCACCACTCAGAAACATTGAAAGTCCACCTTTTCTATTCTTCTTCTTGGTTGCTGTTTGTGAAGTACTCTTGTCTTTTGCTTGGACCGAACTGTCCTTTATCTGAACAAAGAAAGTGGACTCTTTCGAGGCTTGCTCTGCTCCTTCGGACATACCACTTTCTTCCTGTCAAACGTCACAGACTTTAAAAATACAATAACTTGTTCAAATATTTTTAACTTTTTTTCGTATCGGTAATTTATAGGAAATAAACGGAAAAACACACTCCAAGATGCAATAATATAAGACCGTAAGCAGACTTATCAGGATAAGATAAACCAAAAAGCAAACGCACAAAATACAAGATAATTATTCTCTAATTATTGCCAAACTATGGTGTCAAATGCTGATTCAAAGCATGAACTGGATCAGGATAGCGAACAAAGGATCTCAAAGAATCTTATCAAACATCAGACCTAATAAGTTGTAGAAATTTCCATATATTGATGTTCATAATGTGTACTCAAAATCCTCAAGGGCCATAACGAAACTGTCTATGGTGCAGTTATAGATGCTCGTTCTAATGAATATCAAGATCATTGAACAAAAGAAAAGGCTTCAATTTTTAATTTAAGGTCGAGAAATCCTAATAAGTTATTACAGACTTTCGTACCTCAATTCACAGCTCCACATCTTGGACCTACTGGTTGAACTCACAACATAAAAAGAGAGTTGGCGGGAATAATGATACAGAACGAATAAACTAGACAAAATTTGAATCAATACAGGATGGGAGAAAGCAAACAATTAAGCAATAGAACAACAACCAAGTAATCTTCTGTTCGATGTCCACTGAAAGGGAGGCATTAGAATGAATTCTTTACATGCAGGAAGTATAATGAGTTTAAGAAATCGAACCTTATTCGTTAAAATTTGAGGGATTTCAATATCAGAAAAGTCCTTCACGTTGTTTGGTTCTATGTTACTAGTACTAAAACCCAAGACTGCCTCAACTTGAGCTACCCTTTGTTTGCTCTTCCTCCTCTGTTTTCTTGAAACCTCAGCCTTTTTATTTCCTTTTGCATCTGTTGAAACCGAAAAGGATCCTTTCGACTGAGATTTTTCAACTGGAACACCAAGATCAGCAAGAGAATTTTCAAGAGCTGGTTTTCTCTGCAGCTTTGCAATTTGCTGTTCGTCAAGGACATATCCACCCAACTGCTTCATTTCAAGCACCTCGATCTGCTGCAACTTCTTCTGTAAAGCTCGAACTTGTTCAGGAATTCCTTGATTATGATTGTCATTAGGTTGCAGAAAAGAACCCAATCTGTCTCCATTCATAAGGCAGGTTATATTCTTGTTGTCACGGGTTCTTAGAACCTCACTTTCACCATCCTCCTCATCACTATTGATGATAACCGGAAAGGTAGCAGTGGGAGTGGGAAGCCTTCGGTAACTCCATGATTCTGATGATCTCAAGTCTAATGACTTCTCAAGATTAGCTAGAACATCTGGCGATGCACTTGCAAAAGCTTGTGTTGAGACTGTTAAGATATAGACCAAATTACGAATGACAATATCCTGCACTCAAGAAGTCAAAACGACTTCATAGTCAAAGTATATTTCATGACAAACATCATGTCCAGAAGACTAGAACCTTACCAGAAAGTCCTGAACCCCCCCCCCCCCCCCCCCCCAAAAAAAAAAATAAAATAAAATAAAACCTAAACCTTACTGCATTCAAATTCTGGTATACTATCATAAGAATGTCCAAGGCAATATTACAAGTTAGGTACAAACCAAAGACTTCTGAAGAATATAAGAAAAAATTCTCCCAATAAATGTTAAGACCTCTGAGGAGATTACCTCACAATGCTTCCTTAGATCGTCAGCTCCAAGTGATACTGCAATTTCAAGTAGTTGAATTGCATTCCGTGGCTCCACTAGACACTCTGCTGCCACTTTCTCACAAAGACTCTTTAAGCTCGGAATGGTCTTCTTCTCACATTCATTTTTATGTACAGATGATCTCATACTACCTGGCTCTGAATCATTAAACAAAAGTTCCTCGTCGGATTCTTCTACTTCATCATTGGATTCCAACTTTGGTGCCTGATGGCCCTGATCACTCTGGGGCATATTGGGATGATAGACAGGGTGGTAGAGAGAAACGATAGTCAAAAGATGAGTTTCGCCGACTGAAACTGAAGTAGCCCTCTTAACACCGTGTAACCGGGTTGCAACAGGAGGTTTATCCATACTTTCCTTGCCATCCCACATGTAAACATCTCCTGTAGCAGTAGCGGCGGCAACCCAGTACTTACCAGCAGAAATGCTTACGAATATTTTTCCACACAGTGAATATAGCTGTGCACATTCATCCAGAAGGAATACATGATAAGTTTCACTCAAGGGGAAGGAAAAAACAACAGACAACGGAATAGAACCTGTTGGCATCTAAGATCAGGATCTGAGGAAACCCAATAAAATAATGCTCCATCTTCAGTCATAGCCATGCTATGTACCATCCCAGCAGCAATTGCAACCACATGAAGCCGCTCCTTTCGATGAAATTTCATAGGGGTGCTTCCACTCTTCTTTAGATTTCTAGTAATGACAACTCGTCTAGGTGTAACAAGTCGATGACCCCAAGTATATACCTGCCATACAAGTTTCATTGGCCCTATAAGCAAAAAAATACATATACTCTCATCCTACAATAGCAGGTGAAAACTTAACTTTCATTCATGCATTTTTGAACCCAAAGACACGGGATTTAGAAACAGTACAAGTAAAGGTGAATCTCAATATCAATCATAGAAGGTGCTGCAGTGCTGGCATATTTACCTCTCCATCAGCTCCCAATACAATTGTGTGATATTTTGCAGTTGCAATACCCTTAAAGGCCTTGCCTTTGAGGTACTCAACTATTCTTGGTGTGTAATTTGATGCTGAATTAGAGGTTCCATAACCTAGTTGACCCTCCCGGTTGCAGCCCCAAGTGAAAACTTCACCAGAGTCAGAAACAACGGCAGTGTGCTTATTCGCAGCAGCAACAGCAACTATTGTTGATTTAAGTGAACTTACTCTACGTGGTGTTGGTTGGGTATCCACAGATGTATAGCCCAACTGACCCTCTGCACAAAGCAAGATGAAGTCTACTTCAGCATTTCTAGTTAATAAGTCATTGATTTGTGTGAACAATTAACACAATCAAGGAAATTTTCACTTTAGGAAATGACTATCCCATATGGTCAGCAAATCTTGCCAGTATAGCCTTTAAGATTTTACCTCTATTGGATCCCCAAGTGAACACTTCCCCGGCCTCAGTAGCAACTACAGTGTGATGTTTAGCTGCAGCAATTGCTTTCACCCGACGAGTGCCCAAACCACAAGTCACTTGGCGGGGAGTGATAACCGCAGCCTGACCACTGAAAAATATAAAAGATAAAACAATAGGTTCATGATTATTGACCCAAAACGAAAATAATAAATAAAACTCTCCCAAACTTTAAAATAATTTCAGTATGGTATTCCAATACCAAAAAATGACATAAATTTTAAATCAACAAAATTCCACATATAGAGTGCCCGTGGCTTAAATTTTACTCTAGTGTTCCAGCTTGAAGAATCATTAAAGCAGCTAAGGCTCTGTCTCGAGCGAAAGAGAAGTCTTTTACCTATGGATGTCAAAGTCAGGGTGCCCGAGACGGCCTCCCCTTCCAAAACCCCAAGTGTAGACTTTTCCATGAGCAGTGACAGCTACACTATGGAATTTAGCAGCAGAAATTAATTTGATTATGGAGCCATGGAACGAATCAAGTTTGCATGGTAACTTCTGTATATGGGCATTTCCGGTTCCAAGTTGATAGTTTACACCACTTCCCCAGCTAAAAACCTCAGTAGCTACTAAAAGAACAAGGAAAATTGTTATACTTTAAAACAGGTAGATTTGATTTGCATAAAACAATCAAATGTTTTCCAACAAAGACAATAGGAGGCACCTGAATCAAGTCCACTTTCGAAAACCTTCAACACTGGCCCAGAAAGGAGATCTATAGGTGTTCTACCAGTTGAATCTTCCAAAGTAATAGAAGCATGCGACTGCAGGAGAACACTTGCTACAGCAAGATGACCAAAATGCAGAGCCCTGTGAAGACTACTCCATCCAGATTCCCCATCCTGAAATATGGATCCATGGAAAGAGGATTGTACATGATGTTTAACACAATATCATTGACATTCCAAAGAAGGATACTCAATAGGCATCTATTGCGAACTTGAACACATTCAGATCAACTAAGAGATGAGAAGGATTACACACCCTAGCATCAGGATCAGCACCAGCTGCTAGAAGCCTCTGAATAATGGGAATGTGGTTTCTCCAAGTTGCGATGTGAAGAGGAGTCAGGCCGAAAGTGTTCCTAGAATTGATGTTACCACCAGTCTTCTTCAATAGCGCCAATGCTGAATCTACATCAGGCAAGGACCCTTCGCGCACAGCAAACCACAAATCTTTATGTGATTCATTAGCTGAGACTTTTCGCATGGATTTTTGGAGGTTCAGCTTCTGTCCTTGAGGTGAAGTTAACATCTCTACTACTATATATGTTGAGAACAACCTATAAATAGACCTTTTTTAAGTTACCGGAAAATATTATAATTCAGAAGTTATAACTGAACTGATAGCTGCTACTTATGTCTTTAGCCAGAGATCTAAACGCCTAAAAAGAGATTAGAGCAGGCTAAAAAAAAGCACAGGTTTCTCGGTTCCAACTAGCCTATCGAGACATCCATAAATTCTAGAATCTATCTCTTTCTATGCGTAGTGTCGAGTCAATAACATATCATCCCGCCATCGTCCTCGCCATCTTTACTATGAAGACATACCCATTTCAACAACCATTCATAACCCCCCATCAGCATTCAAGAGGAAGAAAGATATCTCCTATAAATAAAAACTGAAGCAACATGCTGCATTTAAAATTTCATGGATCAGCATAAAGTATCATGTAGAATAAATATATTACAAGTAACAACTAAAGAAAAAAATGAATGAGCAACATAAGAAAACAACTCAATCACTAGAATACAACTCGAAACAGCAAATTTTATAATATAAAGATAAAAAAAGAATTAGAACATCAAAATTCAAATGCAATGAGCCAAAAACAACTTTGCTTGCACATAAAAAATGAAAATGCATTTCATCTCACAAGTTATATTAAAACTTAAATAGAGTGAAAATGGATTTAAACTGATTCATTTCCGGGAAGCAAATGATTGATGTAAGACTAAGTAAAATTTAAAAATATACAAGAAAAGCTATAGAGCTAAACCAAAATGCAGAATTTAAAGTAGGAACAAAAAAGTGTAACAAATTAATCATAGGAAAAAAATCACTTTCCAGAAGAAGAAAAAGTACATGGATTTAACCAATACTCATCATTACAAACCACACCAATAAATAAAACACAAAAACTTCCATTTAGATACAATAGCTTCCCAAAGTTCCCAGCTTCAGCAATGACAACTAAAAAAAAGAACAAAAAACATTATACAAACAATGAAAATTAAATTAAATTAAATTAAATTCCCATTATCAAATTCTCAATAAACTCAACTAAAACAACACAGAAATGAAGAAAATGTACATATTTTGCTATTCAAAAACAAAGAAAACCAGATCTTTTGGCATACCTTAAAGAGAAATTGTTGGAAATTTGAAGAAGTGATTTTGAATGATAATATGAAGCAAATATTATCTTCTTTTTCTAGTACAGAGAACCAAAGCTAAAGATTATACCCCAAAAGAACCAAAGGCATTAAAACGCAACTGGAAGGGAAAGAATGAACTGAAGACGAGACAGAGAGTATTCCCGGAACTTAAATATCATATTGACGACTTTGACCTTATGCATTTGACCTAATAACAATATGAGACCTAGATTTAATTCAGGTTTTTCTATGAGTTATATTTAGGATTATTATTTGGGTAATTGTTCTATACACAAGCGCTTGTGGAAATTTTTTTACACAAGCGTCTTAATTTTAGGGGTTAGAGACTCCGTTTAGGGTTTAAATTTTAGGGGTATAAGTGTAGTAGTTTTGAATTTAGGGATTGTTGATAAAATTTTGGGTTTAGGGTTAAAATTTGGGGGTTATAGGTTAAAACCTAAATCCCTACACATATTACCCTAAAACTAAACCCTAACCCTAAACCCTAAATTCTAAATTCTAAACATGAACCATAAATTCTAAACATTTACATTAAAACCCCTAAACTCTAAACCCTAAGCCCTAACCCTAAACCCTATAATTGAGGCGCTTGTGGAAATAAAAAAAATTTCACCGCCAGTGTATAGGATATTAATCCTTATTATTTACGTTAAAAAATATGTTTAGGATTATTATTTCAGCTATACAAAAAAATACATAATTACAGTAGCTTTGTTTGGTAAATAGCGATTTGCGCTAAAATTATAAGTTTGAGTTAATATTAAATGTTTGATTAGTTATATTTGTTAATTTGAATGTTTGGTGAATAGCGGATTGGAATAGTGAATTGGGGTGAAACCTCTAGTTTTGAAAAAAAAACGGTTAATATGAGCTTTTTGAAATTAGAGATTTTGACATAAGAGTTATAAAAATCGTTTTACCCTTAACAATTATCAAATATCTCCAAATAACTTAAATTTAACATTTTCTACTTTAATTCTTCACACTCACAAATTTACATTCTGACATTTGTAAACTAATATTTTTATTTTTATTTGTTATTCTCGCATATTTATATATGCACTTAAATTTAATAATTAATTAAATGGTATTAAAAAATTATATAAATAATAAATTAATATATAAATTGTTCAAATATGATTAGTAATGTTATATTAAATAAATTACTTTTTATAATCTAATTAATATACAAAATATTGATAATTAATAAACTATTCAAAAGCATCGAATATAATCATATCCTTATATGTCATTTTGCTTGTTTAAATAATCAAACATCTAATTGATATCAGTTAATTTTACCAAACATTTTTATACAATCATCTAATTCAATCTTCTAGTCAAATGAGCTAATGCATTCAACTATCAGCTAATGTAATCCGCTATCAGATATCACCTAATTGCCAAACAGTGACAATATCTATTACAGGGGAAGAGCTCCAAGGGCCCCCCAGTCCCTGTTAAAAAATATAATTATTTGATAATTTTAGTTTAATAACAATTTCATCCCTATAAAAATAATTATTTAAATTAAAAATACAATAATTTATTAAATATATAATCAAGCAGGGTTAAACTATGGACGTAAATGAGTGAGTTTGAACAAATAAAGTTTTGTTCATGTTCGGTTATATATATTTGAAGGTGTTCATGCTCAGTTCATTTAACGTTTGTGAACATATTTTATAATGTTTATGAACTTGTTCATTTGTATGACCGCTAACATGTTCATTTATATGTTCACCAAAATGATGAAATTATACCACTAGAAACGAGCTTGTTCATGAACATAAACGAATGGAATACACATATGTTTGTGTCGGTTCCTTTATTAAACGAACATAAAAATTTATTCATACTTGTTTATTTAACTGACTAAACGAACGTTATACGAACAATTCACTAACAATTCGTCGAACGCTTTATCCATTTACATCTTTCGGTTGAACTAAAGAAGAATGAGTGTGTATCCTCCAATTTTTTTTGGTGCAAAAACAATTTAGGTCATTATAATTTTAAATATTAGACAAATTAAGTCTTACCCCATAAATTTTGAGTTTAAATACGTAATAAGCCCTTTATATTTTTAAAATTTAATATTTTGGCTCTTGTAAATATTCGATCTGACTCTGCTCTTGGTCTATTATAATTCTAGAATCTAAGATTTAAATTTTTAAACAAAACTCTAGATTCTAAATTTTAATATAAACCATTGTATTAAATATATTATTGTATATAATACCTTAGGTTCTCCACTAATAAATATTTAACTATCACTTCATCAATAATTCTAAATTGATTTAAATATAATTACAAGTAATTAGAATTATTATTATTATTTTCCATAAAACATCTCAGTCCAAAAAAAACAAGATTTTTGCGGCTATGGCTAATTTCTCGAGTTACAATGTTTACACATTGATTTGTAAAAATAATGATGTCTTTTTATTTTAGTTCCGGACTTTGAATAAAATAATTAATTAGTTTTTAATTAATAATATTTAATTAAGTTTTTAAACTTATAAACAATATCAATTTATTTTTTAGATCGGTAAAAGATATTATTAATAGTTACAATATTAACTTAACATGCCCTAATATTAATATAAAAACTAATAATATTAATGTGACAATTTACATGCGACGATGATATATGAAACATGGTCAAATCGTGCTGCATGTAACGACCGGATCCTCTGTTTCGCGTCTCACACCATTGAGCTTATCGCCGACATATCCGGCGCCGGAGAAACCATCTTCTTAATCACTGTCAGTGAATCCCCTTCGAAGATGACTCGAGATAGACCCAAGTCAAGCACAAAGGTTACCGCATGAATCAATGTCGTCGCTTCAGCTGAAAACGCTGACTGAATCCGGTAAGTTTTCCGACGACATGCTCCTAAAACCTGCCCATTTGAGTTGCGTACCACCACTCCTGACCAAGCTTGTTTTGTATTAATTGCATATTTGGCGTCAAAATTGGCCTTGACAAATGGGTCTTGCGGTGGAGACCAACCCTGTGGCAGAGGCGGAGGCAAAGCGCGGAGGCGGGCCGGTAAAATCCTCAACTCATCTAAGTAGGACTTTACGTGCGTAGCAATATCCTGTGGTCTCTGATCCAATCTTTCATGTACAAATTTATTACGTGAATACCATAGTGCCCACAAAGCAATTATAATTTCTGAATGTTTCGTGTTCCTATTATTATCAAACAACCACGAAAGACATTCTTTATAGCCCAATTGTGTTTCTCCAGTAGTCCAAAAATAGCTTAGGGCATTCCAAACTTGTCGAGCTTTCGGGCAATCCCGCAATACATGTAGAATATCTTCAGGGGCATTCGAGCAAACAGGACATATAGAATCAGACAGAAGCCGTCGATAGAGCATATAAGCCTTCGTAGGAACATAATTCCTAATAAATTTTTAATTTTGTAATTTAATTTTAGAGGAGCAGTCCACTAACCAAAGTTGACGATAGAGGTTTTTATTCTGATGTGTCGTAGTCGAAGACCCTAATAAAGTTCGATAACCACTCCTGATTGAGTAGACTCCAGATTGCTCCTCGTTCCACACTCGACAATCATCATGATAGAAACTCGACAGAGGTATAGAGAGAATCAGATTCACCTCTTCCGGAGAAAAAATCCCCCGTATCAAGTCCTCATTCCATTTTTCTACCGTAGGTAGAATAAGATCAGCCACCAGCAATGCATCAATACGTTGCTCGGATAGTACTCGTCGAAGAGGGGAGCAAGGAAGCCAGTAATCATTCCATATATTAATGGTTGTCCCCGCCCCAACCTTCCAACGTAAGCCATGTTCCAACAACCCACGTGCACTCCATACGCTCTTTCAGATATATGATGGTTGTGAGCCGAGATTCGAAGTAAGAAACGTGGATCCCGAATAGTATTTAGCCTGATAAACTTTAGCCACCAACGATGTAGGCTGGACCATTAACCGCCAAGCCTGTTTTGCTAGGATGGCCACATTGAACTTCAACAAATCACGAAACCCAAGTCCACCATCCTCCTTCAGCTGGCACAAATCGGCCCAACCACACCAATGGATACCCTTTTTGTCATGGCCCTTTTGCCGCCAATATCTAGCCATAATAGCCTCCAAGGACTTGCATAATACTTTAGGTAGCAAAAATACACTCATAGCATAAACCGATATTGCATGTAATACGCATTTATAAACACCTCTTTACCACCTTGTGATAAAGGTCGAAGACTCCAAGAGTTAACATTTCCTTTCATCTTCTCTCCCAGCCCACTAAAGGCAAGCCGGTTGTTTCGGCCCACTAAAGGTGGAAGGCCCAAATAATTTTGTAACCCCCTTAGCCCGGCCTGGACGGTTGACCCGAACTACGAAGATTACACGGGGAAAACCAAAGTCAACCTGAAAGTCAACCTTGATTAACGACCCTTTTTTTCTTTTTAACTTTGTCTAAATGCATATTAACCTTAGGTGTACTCTTGAGATAAGCATACTCAAAAATCACAGCAATTGGAAAACAATTAGGGACTCAATTGCACAACATACGAATTTAGGGACCAAATTGTAAATTCTGGAAATTACGAGGACTTTACCAATTTTTGAGTTACCATTATGAAATTAATCATGTTTCATGCTTCTCTGCCAAGTTTCATCTTAAACGGACACTCCAAACTCAAGCAATTGCACATACAAAAATCAGGACTAAAACGTAAAGCTTGCAAACCTCAAAACCATTCAAATTTTGTGCCCAACGGTCAAGTGTTTCGAAACGGGTCTAGGCCGTTCAGAAACACCCCTTGGCAGTGGCCAAAGTGTTCCGAAACACCTCTACCCGTTTCGAAACACCCAGGCCAAAATATGCACCTGTTTCGAAACAAGCAAGGGTGTTCCGAAACACCCTGCCCAGAAATAGCATAAAAGGCTGTTTTTCACTCTTTCGACCCACCAAACATGTTCGTATGACCTCTATAACATTCAAACAAGTCATCAAACATTAAAGGAACATATTTGCATCATCAAAGCTCAACCACGGCCTCAAACAAGAAAAGCCACAAGTCTAAAGGCATGCATCCTATGATGAAAAGCAAGCAAGCATCAAATCTCCAAAACAAATACCAAATGACCATTTACATATTCCAACATCATCATAGGCATTAAACCAAACTTAGGGAGTCCAAAACATCTCCCAAAAACACAATCTAGGTTCCCATTGCCAAATACCAAAAGCTAATAGTGTTGTGAAAATAGTCACCATACATGAGCTTAGACTTTCACTTGGATCCTTGACCTCCTTGCTGCCCTTAAAGCACTTCAATGCTCTGCATTATTGGTTCAATAAAGAGAGAGCGTAAGCACGTATGCTTAGTGAGAAATGCTCTAATAAAACAACACAATAATGCACTTTGTAAAAACACCTTTCCAAGGCCTTTAATTTCAAAACATCATTTATCATGCATCTATGCATACAAACCAAGCATCACATGCTTCAATTCATCAACATGTCATATTGGCTTTCAAGTGATAAACCATAACCATTTTTCAACTCAAAACACAATCGGATACGCGGATTACAAGCGTTGTCTCATACGCTTCATACACACTACCAACACTCAAGGTGGAGTTTACTGGTACAATCACAACCCCTCAACACCCGTGATGGAGTCTACGGTACAATCACAACCCCTCCACATCACTAGTTGGTAGTTGTATAACATCACTAACGAGAACACGGGACACACAACACAAGATCCACACATGGACTTTTAACCACCATTGTGATCTTAACCATCTCGTTAGTGTACTTGGATGGAGTTTACGGTACAATCACAACCCCTCAACATCCAAGGCGACTTTATTCACGGTGCACCCAATCCTATAGCTGGCTAACTATATCCAATTCAAGTACTTTTAAACCAACACATCACTTGCCAATATACATCATTTACCATCATTATAACACCCATCACCCGGATTAGGGGCAAGGAGCGTTATATTAACTTATAACAGATTCGTATTAGTAGGCAGCGGAAGGGTTATCAAATTCGTGTAACATTTTTTTTCGAATACCATATACATACATGGCTATCTTATACACCAATAATACATATGTATATCATACATAACAATTCCAATCATAATACATATATTATACCAATTCTAATGTGAGCTCATTCTATTCGGCCAACCTTTTTAATCTATAATCCATTCTAAATAAAATACCACTTGTATACAATTACCAATTATCATGTGAATCATATATTAAATTTCTAAGTTCATTAGCTATATTCAATTCGAATAGATTGCTTCATTCCTACCAATTTGGATGTCATATAACTATATCTAATTCGATTAATAGCCAACTACGTCACAATTAAAAATACTAATTAATTAAGACCAATCATAAAGATCATATTTCATTCGAATGTCATACACTCAATTCAATTCGATTTACACAATTTTTAATTCTCATTCGAATGACATACATAGGTTTCATTCCAAGAATAATTAATCTAAATTGCAAGTCAAGCTTAATCCAATCCATATATATATAACTGAAACATCCATATATATATAATGCATAATCCGATACGTACAACCATAGCGTTTTAGTTTCCTTTTTTACAAAATAAATCGGGGTATCATAACGGCTAAACCTAACGGTTGCCTATACAAAAAGTAACTATCAACAAAAAGAATCAAGCCCTAACATATATACGGGCGATCTATACCCCAACATAATAGTTCATGAACATAACCATTAAACCAAATTGCACTAACATGCGGAACGCTAGGCCACCCATCATGAGTACGACAAAAATAGGAAAAATCATACTTAAGCTTCGTACGGGTAAGATTCGGGTATAGGTCAACGATGTTAGCACCTGAAATTTAGGGGAAGGCAGGAAGGTTCGAGTGGTAAGTACTTCTCGTACTTAGTGAGGAAACCCTATTCTATTCGGTTTCCAATTAAACATTATGATCAAACAAATTTAATTTCACTTTGCACATTAACTCATTCGAATGAATCAAGCAATTTAAACTATCAACAATTAATAGTGCACCATAGAAAACATTCGAATATAGGTACAAAGGAGTCAAGTAATTCCGTTCGAATACATGTAATTAATTTCACATCATTCATATTTCAATTACACATACAAGCCATGAAACCTAAATTGACTACCAAGTAACAATTTATCACAATTTCAGTTTCATAGCATATTAAGAATATAAATCATGAAATTCAACATTTCAATCGAAAGTTTCAATAATCAATTTCATAAAATAATTCCAAATTTCAGATTTTATTACTTTGATCGTTCATTTAATCATTTAGCAATGCCTTGGATAGTAGAGTATGATAGGTAAGCAAGTCACATATAATAGAAGTTGTGAATCAAATTCACCATGTAAAGGTACCACGTACCAAATCGTATCACATATAACATATAATAATGTCCGCAGACATTAAGCAAGAAGGTACACTTACGTACCACAATATTGAGTACACTAACGTACCGATTTTCTTATTGAGTTCAGACTCTAGGCTAACCATACTACCTAAACAAATTGTACACACCAAGGGCTTTGTATTTAAATCCTTAATTTATTCAGATACATAATCAATCAAATTTTCAGAATTCTTAATTAATCCTTTCGATTAATTGCTTATAATTCCAATTCCATTAACATATTAGCATGCTTGATCATATAACAATTTACATGCTCAATTCGCATTTTCAGATCAGCTTTCATACAAATCCAAGCTCATATCACATAAATCAGAATCACATTTCATAGTTTAATACTCAATTGAACATATCAAGCTTAATCATACATGTAAGATCATCATATACTCACTTATCATAATTTAATGTCATTTTATCCACACAAAATCAATATCACAACAATCCAATAATCAGCATTACTAATTTCATCTAAAACAGTACAATTAACCAAAAATCAGTTTTGGAATCAAACATATCAATCATCAATTTAATTTCAATCACATACGCATCACAATCGCATATCACAAGCATAAAAATCCGATTTCTATTATTCCTTCTTCCCTTACTATATCGAATAATTAATTAGTCCAAATTGCATGCTTATCATAACTTAAAATTAAATTAAGGCAGTTGGAACTCTAATTCCAACTCTAAAGATCGTTTCACTCACAATTCGCCGAGCTAGTTTTGAATCCGTATGCCCTTCGCCCGATCCAAAGCCGATCCCGGAGTAATCTCTTCTTCTACCCTTTCGCTTCTAGGATCTAAGGCATTCAAGCCAAACAAATAACAATTTTTCAGAATGCAATTCATGCAATTAAAGACTGAATTTTGCATTTTTATTCAAAACAGTCCCTTAACTAATTCGGTCCAATTCGACTAGTTTCCAATTTTCCTAATTCCTTCAATTAGCCCTTTAATCCTTTAAATTGACCACCAAAATTACTAAATTTCATATCTTACAGTTTATGACTCGACTTAACAATACTTCATATGCTTCAATTTTACCAATTTTATAAATTCCAATTCCTAATTTCACATTTTTCCAATTAAGCTCATTTCTGACCACCCAAATTGATTCACTTCGTATTCTCTATATACAACTCCAAATCAGACACCGTTTGGTTCTAAATTCAGTTTACATATTCAATTTTAACATATCAAAAATTCAGATCAAAACACCTAATAGATTAATTTCTACAAATTTTTAAAGTTCATTGTCCAGCTCGAATTAGTGCTGGACAGTTTTGCATGTTACTCCATTTCACACTTCTAGATTTTAACACAGTCCCTATAACCTTGTTTTATCATTTTTCCATGATTCTAAACATATTAAAGTGATACATATCCAAAATGAAGATCAAAACTCACATTATAGAATTTTCTATAATTTTTCGAAGGTGCATGTCATGAACTTTACAAATCTGTTAACATACTATGCATGCATGTTCTTAGTATTTTATGACCCTTAATCCTTAAGAATTCTTATAAATTTCCATATTTCTAGCAACCATACTCAAGAACATCATCTTATAATTTTCTAGACACCTCATATCACATGATCTATTATAATTTTTACCATAATCGAGTCAAGAAGGGAATGATCTACTTACTTTCGATTTTCTTCTTAATTTTCTAAGGATTTTACACCACCATGCAAGCTTCTTTCTTCTCCACCGAGCTCTCAACCCTCTCTCAAGTTCTATGTTATGTTTGTGTGTGTGTGAAAGAACAAATAAAACTTAGTTTGTGGGATTTGGTGTAGCCGGCTAAGGAAGAGGAAAGAGAGAGAATGGTAGACAAATTAAATGGGATATGACTTTCAAGTCATATCTCAACTAATTTCCCCTATTATTAATTTTAATTATACCACAATGGGATATGACTTTCAAGTCATATCTCAACTAATTTCCCCTATTATTAATTTTAATTATACCACTTTAGTCATATAAAGTCTTATAAATCCTATAATTACATGGAATTTCATGAATTGATCCATGTTTTTTTTAACCTTAGCATGCAAACCTTTTATTTTCTTCCTTGTTCGAATTGGTCACTAAATAAATTGACCGAATTCTTCTTATGCATTCACTCACATTTCAATTTGGTCTATTATGAACCAATTTTCAATTCGAAAGCTTAGGAAATTAATCCAAAAATTCCCTTAATCATCCAATTAGACCTCTAATCTTCTAAGCTAATTTTTGGGATGTTACAATCATCAATCCACTGTTTTAAAGCATTTAACAAAGCCATTGAATAATCATGCATCACCATGCATCAAACCACATTTATCAATGTTCAAAACAAGGATCTCTTACCTTGAGCATCCTTCAACACATGGCTTATAAAACCAGCATTAAACATGCTAAAATATGCTTTCAAAACAGAATTTAAACATGCAAAATAAACACATTGCATTCAACCATCTCATGGTTCTTCAAAAAGAGAGTTTCTCCGAAAACTTATTCTTGAGCTTAGCTAAGTTGTTTAGACTTAAACTAAGCTCTCACAACCTTCAAACACTGGTTTCAAAGCTGAAAACCAAACTTCACTCACCGATTCCGTTTCGCAAGCTTGTCGAAACGCCGATCAAGCCTCCGGATCAACACCACAAGGATCCGAAGATGTCTCCCCTGTTTTAAACACATCAAAGCAGAGGATTAATGCATCATCATGCATTAAAATCTTCAGCCAAAACACCTAAACTCGCTGCTCTCATCAAAACTCACATTTCGGCTACCAAACACAACCGAAATCACATCCAAACACCTCTACATCATTACCCAGCCAAGATCCATCAATTCCAAACATTCTTAGACATCAATTAACATCCAAAAAGGACCTAATCTCGTCCTTATACCTCCAGCTATAGCAGAACATCAAAATCACCCCAAAACCACCATTAACTCAAGTAAAAACTTAGGAAAATCAACCTATTCGGGATTGCATTGATTAAACCTCAATTACACATCATTTATACATCCAAAATACATCAAAAAGACATCTCAAAACAGAGCCCAATCATTTAATACGAATTTCTTCAAAATTAAATCCAAATCTTGCATTTTAAGCCAAAATCAAGATCACAACATCAAAACCTTTAATAAAACTCAAATTAAGGATTGAGAACTTAGAAATTTCAGTAAAGAACTGAGTATTTAGAGGAGAATGACGTTCATACCTCTAAATATGGATTTCTCCTTGTTTAGAGCCAAAATTCTTGAAAATTCAATACGCAAATGATGAGGATTTGGTGTAGAAATGATTAGAAATCATTTAGAGATTGAAATATCAACTTTAGGTGTGAAAATCAAAGGAAAAGTGACTGTGGAAATGTGTTTGGCTGAGGGAAAATAGAGAGAAAATGAAATGAGAAAATTTTGTAAAAAGTTAGTTATAAAACTAAAATATATCATTTCCCTCTTTTCTTTTTATTAAATAATCTTTAATAAATCTTTAAAATTTTAGAAAAATCTGGCGAAACCCTCCCTTGGGTAAATTAGCTCCTTAAAGATTCAAAGTTTCAATCCTTTTAAAACAGTCATCAACTTTTTAAAAATTACATTTTAGTCACTAACTTGAAATGTCATATTTCCAAACCCCATTTTGTAAAATTGATTTCACCACTCTCTTATATATAATAAAAGAGGATTTTTAGATATTTTTCCATATTTTTAATGCATCCCGAACTAGGCCTTCCCTAAAATCATCTTTTATATTCGAATCGTAATTTAAACCGGTCCGGTTCAGACCCTAAACTTCCAAGCCCAAAATTGAGGTGTTACAACTTTTCCATACTCGACACATTCTCCACCCCCATCATCTGCTTAATCAACAAACGAGTATGATCCGCTGTGTTGGACGAAAAAAACAGACCCGACTTATCAAAATTAATAAGTTGATTCGATTTCTCAGTGTAAGTCTGGAGAATATCCTTAATATGCTGAGCACAAGTTGATGAAGCCTTGCCAAAGAGGAGGCAATCGTCGGCAAACAACATATGTGTTACCAATGGTGCATATCTGTTCAATCGAAATCCCGTAAGATTACCAGCCAAAAGAACCTTCCGAATCAACGCTGACAAGCCCTCAGTGCAAAATAAAAATAGATAGAGGCTTAAGGGGTCCCCTTGCCTCAAGCCTCTGGTAGGCAAAAAAGGTTCACCTACCACTCCGTTGATAACCACCGAATAAGTTACAGAAGATAGACATCGTTGAATAATTAAAAGCCACTCCTCCGCAAATCCCATTTTTCTCATAACTGCCAGTACAAAGTCCCACTTCACCCGATCATATGCCTTACTCATATCAAGCTTCAAGGCAAAATAACCTTTCGAGCCCGTCAGAGTTCGAGTGTATGAGTGTAATATCTCATAGACAATCATAACGTTGTCTGTAATTGCACGCCCTTTGATGAAGCCACTCTGGCTCTCATCAATACTAACATTCAAGAACCTCTGTAACCGATTCGCTAACACCTTCGATGCAATTTTAAAAAACACATTACACAAACTAATTGGGCGGTAGTGCGTCATGTTAGATGGATTACTAACCTTCTGGATAAGCACAACATGAGTCTGATTAATTGGTTGCATATCATAGACACCATTTAATAATCCAATGCAAAAATCAGCGACCTCGCGTCCAACGATATGCCAAAAACATTGGTAAAACACAGCACCCAATCCACTCGCCCCTGCCACTTTAAGAGGACCCATCGACTGGAGAGCATCATAAACCTCTTTTCGGTTAAAAGGGGCCAACAGTATATCATTATCATCCATCGAGATGCATGGCTCAATCCCCGAGAGAATCGGCTCAAAATTTTCCAGTTGAATAGTTGAAAAAATGTTCATGAAATAATCCCTGGCAATTGTATGAATTTCCAGCTCCGTCTCCGCACGAACACCTTGCTCATATTCCAGAAATAAAACTCTATTACGTCTTTTTCGTTCTGATGCAAAACGGTGAAAGAAAGCCGAGTTCTGGTCACCATGGCGTAGCCAATTGGCACAGGCTCGTTGTTTCCAGTACAATTCAGATCTGTCAAGTTCTAAATTAAGTGCAAGCTTTGTCTCCATAATCTCCTCTAACGCCTCGTCTGTTGGTTGTTGATTAGCTAGCATGTCCAACCGCTTCTTAAGCATAAACCTAAAACCATAAACCTAATCTTAAATTCTAGACATTTGTATACCAAAAGTTTTCCTTATAATTAACTGAATATGATATATAAAACATGTATACACAATAAAATGAACAAAATAGTAAGAACCAACAAGTATTGTTGTAACAGCAATGCACATTATTTTTTAAAAAGAGAGAACTTAAATTCAAACCATAAAAAAATATTATTAAAAGAGAAAAAATCACAAATCTCAAATATAAATTATAAAATAAACATTTACATAAAAAAGTTACACATATTCTTAAACAAAACTTGAATATTTTTCAACTTAAAGAAAGTAAAACTAGTAGGTAGGTGTCGACAAACTACTTACTATAGAAACATATTTATATTCTCAATGCAACATCTAGTTTCAAACCCATATAAAATAAAAAATAGATGAATATTTTTAACCACTTAATTAATTAAAAGATCTTACATTACATGTCATGTTTTTTAATTATAATCTAGAGATTATTTGTGTCATTATTCTTAATTTAAATAAGATGTCCCAAACGTTTGTATATTTTGTTATTTGTCTCTTTATTTTTTAGCAAACAACGTTTTAATTTGGTCCAAATATGTCCTTATTGGATGGAAATTGTCGGTCAACTGATGGTCAACGGTTGATTCTGACTGGATTTTTCACGCGTTAAGATCTGTTGGCACGTGGCATACGCTACATCAGATTTTAAAATAAATTATTTTGGTATACCCTTCTTTATGGTGACATGTGACTGATTATCATGATGACATGTGGCCGAAGCGGATGGTGACGACACGTTGTGAATATGATGTTGACATGTTGTGAATATGATGCTGACACGTTAACAGATCTTAACACATGACAAGTTCAGTCAACATCAGCCGTTAACTGACAGTTGACTGACAATTTTTATTTAACAAAAGTATATTTGGACTAAATTAAAACGTTGGAAATTGTTTCTTCCAAAATAAAAATAAATAAATAACTAAATGACAACATACAAATATTATACATCTTTTATCATTTTACCTTTAAATAAAAAAACATGAAGTGAAATGAAGGAGAGAATATAAAAGGATAGGAAAGGCGAACACGTAACAGTCGGGGGTTGGTGGTGAAAGGCTTCAACTATATTGAGTTTGGTGGTTATAGGTAAGATTTTTTATAAAATATAAACAACTTGCCAAACAGGCTACAGCCTTATTAAGTCTTTATTAGTCTCTTCAACTCACGGCTTACGTCTCGTGTTTTACTTTTATTTCTTTATTTCAGTTGTGTAAATATTAATTTATTACTTTTGTATTGTATTCAATTTATTAATTGATTCCTCAAAATCAAATGCTGCATAAATTTATTGTAGAAATGACACATCACATGCAGTCTTTTAATACAGCAACTTCATCCTTATATTATTCTTCTTTACTAGTGTCTACTGTCTAGTATGGTAGTAGGTCAAAGCATCTCTTAAGGCGCGTGCGATACCAAAAACATCTTAATAATTTGGCTTAACTACAAAATAGATGCCCAAGTATACATTTTTTTACAATTATGTCTATAAAGTATTTTTTTGGCTAAAATTAGTGCTTAACGTTTCTTTTTTTGTTTAAAATAGGCTCTTGGGTTTGTTGTTTTAAGGATTTTGGGCTGTTTTGTAATTTCTAAAAAATTTGAAATATTTTTAATTTATTTTATTTTTAGTTTGTTTTTGAAATAAAAAAAATAAAAGCTACGTGTAAGCTAGTTTATGGTTTAAAGTTTAGAGGTTTATGTATTATAATTTAGAATTTAAAGTTAGTGTTTAGAATTTAGGGTACATAATTTAGAGTTTAGGGTTTAATTTTCAAGGATTTAAGATTAAAAATATAATATTTACATTTTATAGTGTAAATATGCAGGCTTGTTTTATTTTACCGCATCTTATGTCTAAATTTTACCCATAACTTTTTAAGAAGCACTTCAATTTTTATATATAAATTGTTTAATTTGATAATTTTACCATTGATTTTTTTTACTACAAAAGAATTTCTAAATTTCTAGAAAAAGATGATTGTATTTACTGAATCTAATTAAATATAAAAAATACTTGATAATAAATATATTTAACTCAATAATAAAATGATTAATATAAAATTCAAAATGTTTAAAAAATGTTTCATCTTTTTTACTGTTTTAACAAAAGCATACTAAAGAAGAAAAACATAATCAATTCAATTCTTATTTTATTTATTTAATCATCGATTCAATTTAAATCAATAAATATATATTTTTATTCATACGCTCTATTATAATCGAATTAAACGAATTCAAACTTAATCGAGTCTCACATTTAAAGTTTAGTTTTTAATCAAATAAAAATTGAGTAATCCGATTAAATTTTAAATTTTGATTTTAATTTTAAATTTAAATTTAACTAAAAATCCAGTTATTAAATAAATTATAATTCTATAGTAAAATCACAAAAATTGGACTCTCTGATTGAGATCTATTGAATATTGATGATTCTATTCAGTATTTGAACTATACCAGTTGATTTTCTCTCTGGATTTTCGTTGTTATTGGTTTGAAAATTCTATTTTCCGCTTGGTATTTTCGAAAAACATCAAAACTTTCCCGCGAACATCTGCTACAAGGTGTAAGCGTGGATCAGGCGTTTTTGCTGTCTATCCAACTAGGGCTTTAGGATTCATTAAAAAATTGCTTTTATTTTCCCCTTTTGGTGAGATCTATTGGTTAGTGTTCGTATTTGATCTGTTTTCTAAGCTTATCTTTCTATTTTGTTAGTTTATGAAAGCAATTTAATTAGATCCAATCGTTTTCACTATGGAACTTATAGATCCGTAGTGTAATCTATAGTTTCTTTCTATAGATCTAAGTGAAGTAAGCTTTAGATCTCAGTCCAAGCTGCATTGCAGATTTATAATGGATCTTAGCTTTGATTCTGATGAGTTATAAGGTCATTATCTTTTCTATTTGAATGTTACATGATAAATCTGAATTTGCTCTGTTTTTTATTTGATTTAGAAAATGGCCTCCCACATTGTTGGATACCCCCGCATGGGACCCAAGAGAGAGCTTAAGTTTGCTCTTGAATCTTTCTGGGACAAGAAGAGTAGTGCTGAAGATTTGCAAAAGGTTGCTGCTGATCTCAGGTCATCCATCTGGAAACAGATGTCTGATGCTGGGATCAAGTACATCCCCAGCAATACTTTCTCCTACTATGACCAGGTGCTCGATACCACATCGATGCTTGGAGCTGTTCCGCCTAGATACAACTGGACTGGCGGCGAGATCGGATTTGACACCTATTTCTCCATGGCCAGAGGAAATGCATCTGTCCCTGCCATGGAGATGACCAAGTGGTTCGACACCAACTAGTAAGTTGCCGTTTCTTGGTCTTACTTTATTAGCTTATTGACTGCATGTTGGGTTTTCTAATGCGAAAGTTGTGTTTGATGCAATTTCAGCCACTTCATTGTTCCTGAATTGGGCCCTGATGTTAACTTCTCCTATGCATCTCACAAGGCAGTCGATGAGTACAAGGAAGCTAAGGCGGTATGTTCGAATCTATTTTTTCCATGTATTTATATGATGACAATGTAGATTATTGTGTTCATGTGTACTTATGCTAGTAGCTAAGTTATCAACCAGAGATAAGGTATAATGACTAATGTTAAGACTATTACTTATAGAGGTAGCCTGGAATTAGAGCAGTTAGGTTAGTACTTATTGGGGTTTATAACTTATTCAATGCAGTGAAATACACGATTGTTTGAATTTAGGATAGATTCAGGGCTTTGGGCCTAAATGAACATGTTTTAACATCCTTTATCCTATGCTATGGCTTAGAATGTAACATTTCAGTGGATGATCTCATGTTTGTCATTATCATGCCTGAGGTATCAATAGTTCACATCTCTCTGGAATTGTAATTTTATATGATCCAAAATTTTGAGAAACCCAGCCTGGGACTGGGAGTAGTAATTACTTAGAAGACCTGCTTGATTGTGGTGCCCTGATATTTATCTTACGTTTTTTAGTTCTTATATGCTGTTTGTAGTCTTATGATGAAACTTGGATGCTGATTATCTGTTCCACGTGCAGCTTGGAGTTGACACTGTCCCAGTCCTTGTTGGCCCTGTCTCATACTTGTTGCTCTCTAAGCCTGCAAAGGGTGTTGAGAAGACCTTTTCTCTTCTCTCTCTCCTCCCCAAAATCCTTCCTATCTATAAGTAAGAGTTGCTTCTTTTATGTCGAAGTTTTTATTAATGTAACTGCTCTAATTTGCTATTATTAACCCTGAATCTCTTCACAGGAAAGTTATATCTGAGCTTAAGGCAGCTGGTGCTTCCTGGATTCAGTTGGATGAACCAACCCTTGTCTTGGATCTTGACTCGCACAAATTGCAAGCATTCACTGCTGCTTATGCCGATTTGGAATCCACACTCTCAGGCTTGAATGTACTGGTCGAGACCTACTTTGCCGATCTTACCGCTGAGGCATACAATACACTCATTGGTTTGAAGGGTGTCACTGCTTATGGTTTGGATTTGGTTCGTGGAACCCAGACCATTGACTTGGTCAAGATCAGTTTCCCTAAGGGCAAGTACCTCTTTGCTGGAGTTGTTGATGGAAGAAACATTTGGGCCAATGATCTTGCTTCATCTCTTAGCACCTTGAAGGAGCTCGAGGCTGTTGTTGGCAAAGGTATTCTATTTTCTTCTGCATTTTTATAGCGATTTATATTATACCATTATGTTAGATATTATAACTAATATCTGTGAATTGCTCTCTGGTGTACAGACAACCTTGTGGTATCAACCTCCTGCTCACTTCTCCACACCGCTGTTGATCTAGTAAATGAGACTAAGCTAGATGATGAAATCAAATCCTGGCTTGCATTTGCTGCCCAGAAAGTTGTTGAAGTCAATGCCCTCGCTAAGACATTGGCTGGTCAGCAAGACGAGGTATCTTCTTTAACCTTTCCACTTGTTTTTGCTAGCTTTATAAGAACTAGGATAACATCTCGTTATGTGAATGGTGTCCCCATGCTTTATCCATATTCAGATGACACGATGTCACTTACTAGTTGTTTTATCTATTTTTAGGCCTTCTTCTCTGCCAATGCTGCTGCTCAAGCTTCAAGGAAGTCCTCCCCAAGAGTGACCAATGCAGCTGTTCAAAAGGCTGTAAGTTTTTGATAAACTAAAGTTCCGATTTTCTTCCACTTGATTGCTCCTGGGTAATGGCTGTTCATTGTGAGAATATTTCTTTCCTTACCATGTTATACTGTGCTTATTTTCCCAGGCTGCTGCTTTGAAGGGTTCTGACCACCGTTGTGGAACTAATGTTAGTGCTAGGCTCGATGCCCAGCAGAAAAAGCTTAACCTGCCAATCCTCCCCACCACAACCATTGGTTCCTTCCCTCAAACCTTGGAACTGAGGAGAGTTCGTCGTGAATTCAAGGCTAACAAGTGAGTTAAGCTGGAAATTTTCCTCTGTATCTTTATTGTAGAATGTCAAATGGACCCGTCTTTTAACTAGTGCTCTCTCCCTTCAGGATATCCGAGGATGATTACGTCAAAGCTATCAAGGAGGAAATTAAGAAGGTTGTCGACCTTCAGGAAGAGCTTGACATTGATGTCTTGGTTCATGGAGAACCTGAGGTGAGTATAGCCTTTTGTTTTGGCCTCTCGCAGCGAAGGAGACATGTCTATGTATAGTTCTTAGCAATGTATACTCATCTATTACTTAAAACGGTGCAGAGAAACGATATGGTCGAGTACTTTGGTGAGCAGTTGTCTGGTTTTGCTTTCACTGTTAACGGATGGGTGCAATCTTATGGATCTCGATGTGTCAAGCCACCAATCATCTATGGTGATGTTAGCCGCCCCAACCCAATGACTGTTTTCTGGTCATCTACTGCCCAAAGCATGACTGCTCGGCCAATGAAGGGAATGCTTACTGGCCATGTTACCATCCTCAACTGGTCCTTTGTCAGAAATGATCAGCCACGGTATGGCACGATAAAACGAAATAATATGATTAGAAATTTTGTATTTCCACCGGCAAGTTTTGTTTGCCATATGAATTATCTTTTAACATTCTACTGTTTGTGTATTATCCAGATTTGAGACTTGCTACCAGATAGCCTTGGCCATCAAGGATGAAGTGGAGGATCTCGAGAAGGCTGGTATCAACGTTATCCAAATTGACGAGGCTGCTTTGAGAGAGGGCTTGCCACTTAGGAAGTCTGAGCATGCATTCTACTTGAAATGGGCTGTCCACTCCTTCAGGATCACCAACTGCGGTGTCCAGGACACTACTCAGGTTCGCATATTACATCACTCTTAAATCTCAAGAAAGCTCTCTTATCCATGAACTCTCTGATCGGTTAGTGTATTTGTCAAACAGATCCACACCCACATGTGCTACTCCAACTTCAATGACATTATCCACTCAATTATCGACATGGATGCCGATGTCATTACCATCGAGAACTCACGTTCAGACGAGAAGCTCCTTTCAGTATTCCGTGAAGGAGTGAAGTACGGTGCTGGAATCGGTCCTGGTGTCTATGACATCCACTCTCCCAGAATACCATCAACCGAGGAAATCGCTGACAGAATTAACAAGATGCTTGTTGTGCTTGAGACCAACATCTTGTGGGTTAACCCCGACTGTGGGCTCAAGACTCGCAAGTATGCTGAGGTGAAACCGGCCCTGAGCAACATGGTTGCTGCTGCCAAGCTGCTCCGCACCCAACTTGCTAGTGCCAAGTGAGAGGCTTATTTGAAGTCTGAAATCTTCTGATGACGATGGAGAAGAAAAAAATGAAAGGAATTTATGTTTTTTTATTTGAATAACTCTTTCTTGATGAAATATATGTTAGGAGTGTAATATGCCCCCTTGAGGCCAATTTATTTCCGTTTTCGGGGTTTTTCATATATCTGCTCTAAATATTTTTGTATTTTTGGGAATATATGAACTGCCTTTAATTACTTTGAAAGGCACAAAGTTTCTGAGTGTATGTTTTAGCCACAAATGAAAATGCCGGTCCTGGCTATGGTTGTGGATTGACTATGTTAGCTTCCTATTCACGCCCTTTCTTTTATGTGACTTGGTCTATAAATAAATAAATTTAATTAAACTAAAATTATGACTTTGTTTGGTAAATAACGGTTTAAGTTAAACTAGTGGTTTGGGTTAATATTAAAGGCTTGATCGGTCAAATTTGTTAATTTGAATGTTTGGTGAATTGTTGATTGGGGTGAAATTTTTAATTTTAATCTAAAATTATGTACTTTTTATCCTTAATTATTATTAAAAATTTCTAAATAACTTAAATTTAACTCTTTTCTATTTCAATTCTTTCACTCTTATGTATTTACATTGTGATATTTGTAAGCTAATTTTTTTATTCTCACAAATTTATATTTGTATTTAAATTTAATAAGTAATTAAATTGTATTGAAAATAATTATATAAATAATAAATCAATATATAGATCATTCAAAAAATTTAGTAATATTATATTAAAAAAATATTTTTCATAATCTAATTAATATTAATTGATACAAAATATTGACAACTAATAAATTATTTAAACAAGTATCGAATATAATTATGTCTTTATATATAATTTTATTTGTTTAAATAATCAACTATCAGCTATCCGTTAATTTTACCAAATACTTTATAGAACCAGCTAATGTAATCCGTTATCAACTATCAATTAATTGTCAAACATGGCTTATGTTTTTGTTCTATTCACTTTCACCCCTACATATTTCCTTTAACAATGGAATGAAAATGACTATGTTGGGCCTTTGAATTAATAAAAATTCTTAGCAATTAGCCATTGAAATTTTACTTTTTAGGAACCTTTTCATGCTAATGATGCTTTTGGGTCTGAAAATTATGGTACAATTTTCAATCTACTTGCCTTATTTATTATTGCCATTAATCTAGGCTTAATATACTCCATGTGCTAAGCTATTTTGATTTCATAGTTGAACATCTTTCCAGGATTCAATGATTGTTGATCTGAAAACTCAAATAAACTCCACATCTTTCACAAATTTTATTACTTTCAGCTTTCTCTACACATGCAGTAAAGTTACACCACAAAAACTGCAAAAGAAAAGGCTTTAAAGTTGATGTCCCACGAGCATGCTTTACCTTTTTTACTCTTTAATTGCTAGGAATTTGCTTTATACAACTGAGCGGAATTGTTTGGGAATGCTTTTGGTTCCACTACTTCAAACTTCATTAATTACATGATACGGTAAAGGCTATATTGCCTATCCGAAACTCTGTTATCCGGACTCGGATGTAAGTGTTACCTACATGTTTATATTTGATACAGGTATAAACATTCTTCATAGACTCGAAAGAAAAATAAAGAGTCCGGATAGCTACGACATCCGAGTTTATACCGGAGCTAAAAGGCGATGACTGTTTTATTAGCTAAAGCAAGAAGGAAGTCTCTGAAATCCCCGGAGGGAATGCTTTCACATATGGCTTCTCTCAATTCAACTCCGAATTTCGACTTAAAAACCCTTTGAATTTCATCTATTTCCGTCTCGGATCTGCTCACCATCACTCGTGTTACGGCTCCTCTATCGGCTGCCATCCCTTTAATGCTTGCGAACAAAACCTGTAACCAATCGAGTCGTAAACAATATGTTACTTGAATTTGAATGTGAATATCTGATACGAGTATGTATGGACCGACTTATTGCGGTTATATTACCTTGGCATAATAGTTATGTGGGTTGCAAATACATTTTACAACCATCTTTAATGCATCCTTAAACTCCCCAGTATTGCCATTAGTGATTGTCTGAGAAATACAAAGGAATCAATAAGTTTTTTCTTCACTGTCAAAACAGATTAAGAAGATTGCAAAAAAAGGAACAAATTTTACCTTTGTGTAATCATGTCCATAAATGTGTTTATAGCAAGAAAATGTCAGCTTAAGATGTGGGATGCTTCTTTTAGTGAAAATCTCAAGCACAAGACCTTCATCAATGGCTCCGGGGCTTCCTTCCCCTGTCTTGTAAAGCCTCCTCGCATCGCATTTCGCCGTGTGTTCGCTAACATCGGCCTGGTGTGCCTTATGCGATGTGGATAATGCAACCAGAATCTGTCAAGAACAAAGGCGAACCGGTCATCGGAGGGTCATAACTCATATCCGCATGTTTGTTGGACACGGAAAAACTTACCTTCTGATAAGGGTGGGGAGGCTCAATATTGATGATATCCTGATCCAAATGCGTTTTATACTTGGAGTAGTAAGCTTGTTTAATAAGTGAAACATGACTTGATTTTCGTCCCACAAAAATTTCAACCAGAGCCGTGTAATTAGCATCATCTTGCAGAAGAGCTTCGCGAGCGACAACGGCGTCGCGTTCATGAGGATCGAGCATCCAAAGGGACAAAGCTGCACAAGTTTTGGGGGAAACGCCCGGCTGATTTCGATGGCCACTTTTCTGCAGCAGAGTTATCAAGTCTTCCCCATACATTTCCTTGTAAGTCTCTCTGATTCGCCTACATTCAAGCTGAGTTCGACCGGCCAAAGCTCGGATCAACTGGTTTGATCGTCCCCATGATTCATGAATTTCCTTACACTCGTTCTCGAAACTATGGCTCGAAGATGCTAGGATTTTGGTAGCCATGAAAAGTGGAGGTTCTGTGATGTAGTAGTATTTTTTTTCTCAGCTGCATAAACTTATATAAAGTTGCAGATACAAGACTTGTAGTCCAAGAAAGGGATCTTTTGATTGCTTTCCCTTGCATATTAGGACAACAATAGGTCAATTATTTTTATAATAACTTGATATTTTGCATTAAATACATTCTCAATTATGATAAACACAATATAATCGAAAATGCGCATACTATTACAAATTACAATTAAACCATAATGAAAATATTGTTGGTTTATTCAGGAAATGCATAATGGAGAAAGATTAGAGAAGCTTCCTTTCCTTTGTGTGCAGCTTTTGGGGGAGGGAAAGAAAAGTGATGATGTAGAAACAGGTTGTACTTAGTTGCATTGCCATGTGAAAGTTTTGTTTGGTAGCAATCAACTGATGGATTTCCAAGTAGATTGTGAGTATGAAAATGCTCACTTTCCAACAACTTTTTGAGTAGGGCTTTGAATTGTAGTTGAGGTTATATTTTTCATTATAATATATTATGGATTAATATCCTATACACTGGCAGTGGAAATTTTTTGTTTCCACAAACGCCTCAATTATAGAGTTTAGGGTTAGGGTTTAGGGTATAGAGTTTAGGGGTTTTAGTGTAAATGTTTAAAATTTAGGGCTCATGTTTAGAATTTAGGATTTAGAGTTAGAATTTAGGGTTAGGGTTTAGTTTTAGGGTAATACTGGTAGGAATTTAGGTTTTAACCTATAAACCCTAAATTTTAACCCTAAACCCAAAATTCTATCAACAATCCCTAAATTCAAAACTAATATACTTATACCCCTAAACTTTAAACCCTAAACGGAGTCTCTAACCCCAAAAACTAAGACGCTTGTGTAAAAAAGTTTCCACAAGCGCTTGTGTATAGAACAATTACCCATATATTAATATTATAACTAAAAAAAGAGCGGCATCAAAACTTTAAGTGTTTTTAAGTTCGAACAATTAAAAAAATAGTCAATTTATTTATTTTGTAGTTATAATAACTATTACTCTCTCTGTCTCATTAAATTTGTTCAATATTGATTTTTTGTGTCAAATTTGTTTGATTTTGACAAAAGACTTAGAAGACTTCGGTTCGAGCAATTTAGTATGTAAGATGTGTATGCTTTATCAAGTGGTTAAAAAAACAATATGAACAAATACCATATTATAACCCATTAAAGACTTAAAAATTAATATTAATATCCTATACACTGGCGGTGGAAACTGAAAGTTTCCACAAGCGTCTTAGTTTTAGGGTATAGAGAGTTAGTTTAGGGTATAGGGTTTAGGGGTTTAAGTGTAGGGGTTTAGAATTTAGGGATAATTATTTCAATTTAAGGTTTAGGATTATAATTTAGGATTTATAGCTTAGGGTTTAGTTTTTAGGGTAATAGGGTGATGATTTAGGTTTTAACCTATAAACCCTAAATTATAACCCTAAACCTTAAATTAAAACAACTATCCCTAAATTCTAACCCCTACACCTAAACCCCTTAAATTGATTTCAATTCCATATTTGTTTTAGTTTTTTATGTTAAAAAATATTTGTTTTAGTTTTTTATTTATTTAATTAATTTTTTGATTAAATAAAGATGTATTATATTTTCATACTAAAATTTAAAATTATACAAGATAAAAATAATATGAGCATCACAAACCATCAGGCTAATTAAGATATCTTTCAATTTTTTTATTAATTGAATATAAGTAAGCATAAATTAAGAAAATGACAGTGAAAAGGGTTATAAAACGGTAGCAATTGGGATGAATGCAACTATTTAAGTTTAACTTTAAGCTGTACCTAACTTTTTTCAAAAGCTCTTCATAAAGTCAATAATAGCATTTATATATAATTAGGAATATTTAACTGATTTGATCATTTTCAATAAAATTAAAGATGTTTAGGCATAATCTTAACTTGGGCATGCTCGTCAATAACATTAATGAGAATTTTTTCATTTATAATCTTAATTTGAATACACATTCGCACAAGCTGGTATCTATATAACTTATGCTCTCAAATTAGTACATGAATCAGTGATTTGACATAGTGCATCTGCATCCTCATTTTTTATTTTTTTTAAGAAAATAAATTTAATTAATATTATTTTTTTGAATTTTTTTTGTTCAGTATGTAAAGAGAATTTTTTTTACAT